>JAEIFL010000309.1:0-149427 GCA_018901835.1 Scaptomyza graminum
AATAATAACATGATCGAACTTATCTTCGTCGTCAATGATGTTGTGCAGTCTGAATTGCTACAAGTGAATTTGGGCAAGTTTAGTGAAACGCGTTGCGAGTTTGCTCGTTGCGGGGCCTGCGACGTATTAGTGACTTGCAATATGTCTAGTTGTCGCTGCAGCTCACGAATTTTATCTCGCAAATCTTGGTCCGGCATGTTGTCCTCGAAAATTAGCTTCTTAGGTTTTAAAGATTTTAGATTGTAGTTGAGGCTTCGATTACACATGCAGAAAACAATTACTGCGTAGTTTTCAGTTTTGCATGTATGTGTAGAGCCACGTTCGCTTCCAGTGAAAATTCAGCAGTGTATGTGTGTGTGTAGCGTACACATATTTTGCGAATTTTTGGCACAGATTAAATGAATTTCGAAATGTCGGGGTCAGCTGATTTTCGGTGGCTGATTTTGCGTGGGTTGCCACATACAACTGAAACTGAAACCGAACGGAATAATGGAATAACGGAATATATCGTTTTGTTTTCATTCGCTTATTTTCATCCGCATCGTGGTATTACTTTTGCAATTATCAATTGTGATTACGCATAAAAAACATACAGAAATGAACAGCGTTAAGTTGGCTGCGTTTCTAGAAATCAGCTGATCACAAATCAGAGGAGCACAAAATAAACAATCGATAGGCAGCAACTGAATAAAGGCAAAAGTACTTGTTTCGCGAAAATGATCAATAATGCCAAGAATTCCAAAAATACTACAAAACCCAAAAATATCATAAATACATAAATAACAGAAAAATGAAGATAAATTGAGAAAAATACCGAAAACTAAAGAGAAATGCAGAAAAGTACTAGAAAAAATAAAAATTAAAAAAATACAGAACAATTAGGAAAATTAAAAAAATTAAATATACTTATAGAAAAGAAAATATAATATTTTAGAACCAGCAAATTTTGCGCCAAGATAGGTGATGACGATCCTCAAAGATCTGCAGAAGAAGTTGGATGCCATACCCACTATTTATATATCTTGTGCTAGAGCCACCAAAATTGGTAGGAAGGTAGCAGTTGACATTCCACAAGATCTGCATCAAAAATTTAGATGCCACGCCCACCCATAACGCCCCCGGCCCACTTCGCCCACCTTTAACAAACTTTTAGCTAGAGTCATCAAATTTGGTAGGAAGATAGCTGGTGGCATCGCCATCTGCAGCAGACAATTCTTAAAGCGGTTTTAATAAAACTAACGAGTATACCGCAGTCCGTTGCGTGCGACTGCAACGTTTCCATTTGTTGAGTTTAACTTTGATTCAATTTCCTAACTTCTAGCATTTAACTTCTCATAATATAAAATAAAATGTATAAGATGGATTATAAAAATCAACAGATAACTTATTTTTTACCTTTACGTTTACCCTGATTTAGCATTGATTGGACCAATTTTTTTTATATCTCTTGCCATTATTTTACTCTTCTCTTCAACAGACATTTTTGAGCATACCGTCAGACGTAATGGTGTGAAGTCGTATTCTGCGCTCTAGGAGGTCCCACAGATGCTCATGTAGAATTAGATTAGGGGATTACGGCGGCAAATTTAAATGATCTTTTACAATATAGAGCAACCAATGCCTTGTATTATGGACACAATTTTTTGGGTCGATGTTCTGCAGGAGCCAAAAGTAATTTCACATTTTGTTTGAAGATATCAATATACTTCTTGTAATCCTTTGTGGAATCGATGAAAACAAGATTCCCAACTCCACTAGTCATACCACATACCCAAACCATAACGCCACCACCACCATATTTTACGGTTGGGGCAACGTTTTGGATATCGAGAGCTGTACCCGTAATCCTGAACATGTAGAACTTGCTTTTGTCGCTAAGAATTACGTTTTTTCAGAACTCATTAGGCTTTTTATTCAACTTTATGGCATGTGAGATGATATGGTCTAAAAAATTTATTATTTTTTTATGAAAAATTAATTTTTCCTTATCTTTTTTAACATATGTTTTCGAAGCTAAGTTGTAGCGGCTAGCCTCTACGAATACAATTAAAAAAGTTTCACAGAAATCAGAAAAAATAATATATATTTGTATATGTATATCATGGTATTGCAAGTGGTCGGAGAAAGAGTTAAAGGGGAAGGAGGAAGGCAGCAAGTAAACGAAAACAGACCCAAAGCCATGTATGCGAAGCGCAAAGGAAACTTAACATTGATGACTTGCACAATAGTTTCGCTTGTTGTATGACAACCTTAACAACAAAGGTTGGAAACCTGTTTTCCTGCTATGACCAAATTCAGGTTCGGTTCAAAAGGGGAACATTATGATAGTTATTGCGTTAAGTATATGCTTAAATTTGGAAACCTGTGGTCCTGCTATGACAAAATTTAGCTTTGGTTCAAAACGGGAAAATCATGATATTGATTGCGTTAAGTATATGCTAAACGCATATTCAAACAAAATTAAATCAAATATCAAAGTATATATATATATGTAGTAATACCTAAATTAAAGTTTAAAGTTCAAGTTCCAAAAACGATATCAATTAAATGGTAAACTTTTAGCCCGGGAAAATCGTAGCCAATATCACAGCCGTTAACCGATATTAACTAATTATAGTTTATAACTATGTATAAACTAAACCGTTGCATAAAAACACTTGAAAACGTTGCTGTCGGACGTAACCGACTGATATATACTCGATACCTAGCACATCTTGGAACCAAATTTGGTAACTTTAGCTTGAAAACTGTGAGATAAAAGTCGATTTCCGACTTGAAAAGCGAGCTGCATGTATGAGTGTGGCATCAAAATTCGTTAGAGGTCGTTACCAGCAATCTTCCTACCATATTTGGTGTCTCTAGCTTTAAAACTGAATAAGACGCACGTTTCTCGTTTTGAGCTCGGTGGTGGGTTGGCTAGGGCAGTATGTGTGGAAGTGGCTTTCAAAGTTGTAATGCAGGCTATAGCCGCCCACAGCCAACCTCGTTAAACACTGCTGACGTCCTCCAAAAAGCCTGCATTAAAGAGACACAAAATTTGGTAGGAAGATAGCTGGTGACATCTCACAAAGATCTGTAGAAAAAATGTTGATGCGACGCCCCCACACTATTCCCCACCACCTCTTTAAGATCGGGAATGCCAGTAACTTTCACAGTTTTTGAGCTAGAGTCACCAAACTAGGTTTAAATATAGCAGATTACGTCCCCCAAATATCTGCATCAAAAATTAAAATGACACGCTCATCCATTTGTTGGCAAAAGATCTGTATCAGCCAATCTTTGAACGCAGCGTACGCCCCTGCCGCATCCTTTTTTACCCGCTGTTATGCAGGTATCGATTATAGCGTCCGTCAGCAACGTTTCCACTTGAAAAAAAACCTTCGGTAGTATAAAAATGTTGAGGGTACAAAAATGTTTTACAGAAAATGATTCCGGGTTCGTTGTCCTTCAAAATAGAGGCAAGCCACACAAAATAAAGTCAAGAGTGTTTTGTCGTAATGTTCTAAGGGGTTCTTAGGGCTGAAGAAGGCATAGGACTGTCTGAAATACATATACTTAACACAGAATGATAAACTAAGAGGATAGTGGTTCTCGGGTGCTATTTCTACGACTTCTCACCTACGAACACAAATAATTTAATATTTTTACTTTATTATCTTTTAGTTTGCTTACTTTAATTACAACTTAGGAGCTGCTGAATTGAGTCAGCTGCTGGTAATAAGGATGACTGCTGTAGTATGATTTTTATATTTGCCAAACGTTTATTTTTTTTGTTGCTGCTCGTGTCTAGGATGTTGTTTGTGACATTTTATTTGCGTGACGGCACACTTTATTAGGAACATAGACATATATCAGAGTAATTCCAACTAGATCTTTAAAAACTTTTTATGGAGCCGCTGAAAATTCCGGCCGCATTTGGTTCGGTAACATTTTGATTTGCTTTCAAATTATTTTATCCTTGAAAGCAGTATATTAAACGTGCAATCAATAAAAGCACGCACGCACACAATGAGCACAATGTGCTCTAGCAGTTTCACGCTCGTACTCTTGACACACACTCATTAAAATAACCAAGAAATATTTCATTCGATTTTGCCCAGTTGTTTTGGCTTATAAATTTGGCAATTTGACATATATATAGGCACACACGGCGGTACACAAAGCAGGCCAGTGGACAGTAGACAAAAACTAATGAGTTTGACTTTATTTTAATACAACTGAATTTTTTTAATTATGCCTATTACCCGAGAATAATTTTTAGCGTTAGCTTCTGTACGATACGCGTCTTTGTTCCAACTACTGATGCTCAGCCCAACGCAACGATTTGCTCACGGGTCCTGGACGCCCCAAAAAAAAAAGCTTTTGCGCTTTCTCGCTCTCTTTGTTTGAATCCCTTCGTCAATTCCATTCAGCACGAATTAAAAAGCTTTGCGCTTACTCTGTTGTCATGCTGTTGACCCAGGCTCTCTCAGCACGTGCTTTGCTTAATGTTTAACTCTCTACTGCTGTTGCTGTTGCTCTCATGCTTACATGCTCTTTTCCTTTTTGTTTTGTATGCCAAATTCGTTGGCGAGGCTAACAAAAATGCAGCTGCAAGACGCCAATCTCCCAAAACATCTGATTCCAGTCAATAATTAGACATGCGCAGTTTAGTTTTGCCACCACGATGGTATTTAGTGGTCTGCTTTCTTATGCAGTCAGCCAAACATAATGGAATCTTACCAAGCTCAACATTTTAAAAATAAATAAACCTGAGTGACTTTTTAATTATAACATCAATTTTTATCATTTTGTTTAATGTATATACATTAATTATTTTAACCTTAATTTTATTAAAATTGTTTTTTATTGAAAATTTTTTAATTCTTTAGCTTTGGAAAAGCATTTACTTATTTGCGACCGCATTGTTTTTAGGAGACTGCTGTTTGCTCTGTTTGCTTTGTATTTCTGATATCATTTCTTCTGACAAATATAACATACTACATTGTTATTAGAGGAATTCATCATTGTAATTGGACAATAGATGGAGAAAGTCTTGTCTCTAAGCCAGTGATGGGCGCGTCCCGACATTCCTATGCACACAAGGCAGTATGCTCTTTGCCGCGACCAACTGGAAAAAATCACACGTACGCCATAAGCATTGAAAGCTTTTTATAGCACACGAATATTCGTGCTCGGGGTTCGTGCCGAAGCATGTTTTGTACTTTTAGTATAAGGTGAACACTTGAGAGGCAAACACAACGCAGCGCTTTAGCAATAAAAATAAAAATTTACAGTGTGCCCTAAAAATGTTTATGCTAAAATGGGAATATGCATTTTTCTTCATAGAAAATTAATATGGCAGAGCACTATGCTTGATTAGCAGTTACATTGTTTTTCGGAATTTTAAATTTTGATAGTAAAATCTTTATATATAAAAATTTGTTGCAAGAGTGTTGTGACTTTAAACCTCACGAACGGTCCAACCGAATTCGATGAAATTTTAAGAGTTTGTTTGTTTGGTTGTGTAGATGGTTTATGTTTAAGTTTGCACGAAACCGGTGGACGCATTCGTGAGTTAACGACCACCTTGTCTTATCTGTCATTATTTTGTCTTATTTGTCATTCTTACCTTACTTATATTAAAAGAGTAAAAATATTCCCGTAAAGAGTTATTAAAATTTAACATTGTATATTTTTTTTTGAAATGCCCCCAAAAAAAATCATCAATTGCAGGAAAAACACCAAATGCATAGAAATCAAGTGAATATTTGTGAGGAGGATCAATGAGAAAATCATGTGTTCTATATTCATGGAGCAGTCGTTAAAAAGCACCACAGTCGCGCGTGGTCAGGCTAGTTGAGTATAGTATCTTATGCAGAGTTCCGGTCAGTAGCAGAAAAGATGGGAAACTGTTTCCTCCTCCTACTTGTCTTGACAGCTAGTGCAGAAATCGTTAAAACTGTTTAGGATCACGGGAAAAGTTTAAGCTACAACGATTGAAATAATTGTTATAACAAGATGTGTTAACAGCAGGGACCGTAACGGCTATAATTTTTATTATAAAAATTGAAAAATTAAAATTATTTTTATTATTTTATTAAAAAAATCATTTTTAATTATTAAATTCAATTTTTATAAAAAAATACACAATAGTTATGTTTCATGATTTTTATATTCAAATTAAATCATAACTTTTATTTATAATTTTTATTTTAAAAATCGAAAATAAAAATTACTTTTTGATTTTTATAATAAAAATTGAAAATAAAAATAACTTTTGAACGGAGGGAGTTAGACAATAGTTCGGCATATATATATAATCTGCGTACTATACCTTTCAGTTGATGTATAATTTGTAAGTATGTATATGTATGTACAAACGCATGTACAGACATACTTACATATATGCATCTTATCTTAAGTAAAAATACTGAGAAAAATTAGCATTTTACTATGTGTGACCACAGCAATACGTGGTCAAGTTTATCCAATATAACGGTCTAATAAGACACTTGTCGGTTTTGAGACTTATAATTAATGTAAAATTTGATATTTTTGAGACGAAGGCCCTAGCAGCTGGTGCTCGTTAAACTATTATTAAGCTTTGTATTAAATACTGAACTTAATCTGTTAAATAAATAAAAAATAAAATTTGTTTATACTTTACAATTTTCTATTTATTTAATTTAAGAAACATTATCTTTTTAATGGAATTTTAAGATATATTGCATCTTAAATCACTAACAACTAGCTTAAGAGCAGAAAATGCCCTTTCTACTGAAACCTGTGTAGCATTCTGTGCCATGCAGTATCGAAGCTAGGCGGTACAGCCGAGGGTATGTGAACTTTTTGCTCTCCCAGTAGCTCATAATGTCCACGTTCAAGTCAATTGGGTTTGGACGAATACCCCTGAATCTCCGTTATTGCCAATTTCAGCTCCGGTTCATCCTCTTCCTCAGACTCTTCACAATCAGAGGTCACCTCGATCGAATTTAAAAATTCATTTAAAAGTGTGCATGTGCTCTGTGAAGTCAATTCAACAGCATTTTCAGCTGGAATTGACGCTGACTCAGTGGCTTCTAATAGATAAACAAAATTAAATTTAATAATTTAATATACATTAAAAGAAAATTGGAAATAAAAGTTTATCGTGTTTCTGAGTATGCCACACAAAAATAACATATCTGTGTATTTCAGACTCATCGTGGAGGCTTTTATGGCCTTCAATTTTTTTCAACTCATAGTAATTATTTGCGGTCCCTGGCTAACAGAAATAAAATAAGACTTTGCTATATACGAAGATCAATCTAAAGATTTTTTAAATTGTCTTCACATTTTTTAAACTTGGTAGTTCCCTCGTAAACCAAGGTGGTTTGTTATCACTTGAAGAACAAGCGAATTCAAAGTCTTATAAAATATGGCAATGGCAGATTCTATATCGCTACAACAATGCAGCTGAGTAAGTCTTACGAGGGGTTTTAAAGAATTATTAGATGCTGAACTAGGGTTAAGAATTTCGAAGAATATTTCTAAGGTAGCATGGTAGGTATCTTCCGGAAGCACTAGAGGTTACTCTGCTAACATTACTGCAATTTGAACATATATCATCTAAATCTAACATTCTACCACTACAGTTAGGCAGTCTGCGTATAGCGACTGCGATAAGCCTAACTCCAGTAGGCCATCGATAAAATCATCAGAAGTGGCTGGTAATGCAGCCGAAAATGTGTCATTCACAGACCATACAATATGTGGCAGATTAAAATCACCAACCACTATAAGATGATCTATATCTGTCAACAATGACGAAACAAGTTGCAGGGCACTCAGATGGGATGATTAGATGTTATTATCAGAATAGGGAGGAATGTAGGAACAAATAATATGCAGTGAACGGATGCTAAGTAATATTTTAACACATAAAAACTCTATGTCCGGAAGATCCTGAGAAAGATTCAAAGGAAATACAAGAGTCAACAGCAATGAAAACGCCGCCCCCTTGCGTGAAATGTGATCGCACATGTACAAGTTTTATTTAGTAGGAAAGCCGGAATCAAAGGATAAGCTGTTAACATATAATTTAGCAAGTTAAGTCTTAAGGCCTCTAAAATTTTGATAGGCCAAGCTAAGTACTTTTGTTTGTTTTTTGCCACCGAAGTGGTGGCAACAGGGTGGCTAACACGCGGTGCACAACGACCTGGAGTGGCCAACACTTTTTAAGAACAAATTGTCGAGGAAAGTTCGGTTGAAACACTCAACTTGAAGGAAAATAGGCTTCGAGCATGTTTTAATTTAAACTTTTCAACAATAATAAGTGGGGAATCGATTTAACTTATAACATAGGCACTAACATCATCCGATGAAGTATCAAATGCTAGCCTAGACTCGAAAATAAATTTATTAAGATATTTATTTTTTGCTAGTAGATATACTCTCACCAAATACCAGCAGTAAGGATGTGTGAAATAAGTTAATTTATCGTTTGAGCTATCGAATTTATCGATTTGCTAGCCCCCCAGTTATCGTAGAACCCCAATCTGTCCCGGCCATAGATAAAGATATTTGCAAAATTTCAAGTCTCTAGCTTGAAGGGTGTCGGAAATAGCCACGCCCAACCGTTCCGCCCCCAGCAACCCCGAAGTTTTAAATCAGAAACGCCTATAACTCCCACAGTTTTTGAGCTGCAGCCACAATTTGCAGCCAAGTTAGGTGATGACACCCCCCAAAGAACTAGATGCCACGCCCACCCATACCACCCATTCAATGATGTCTTATCATTGTGATACGGTTGCAAAAACTTCTAATAAAAGTTAACGGTGCATTTCCAGGGAACGCCTAAAATAATAAGTGAAGGTGCTATTTTATAGTCTATGCTTTGCACTTTCGTTCCTTACTTTTTTTTTATTTCCAACTGCAAATATTTTGGAAGTGAAGAAACTTAAGAATTTGATGTGTCTTATCATTATGATAAACACAGTAAATATAAAAAAAATTTAATGCAATCATCACATCAAATATATAGTTATTTATACTAATGTGTTGACACATCGCTCGTGAGTTCGAACACTCAATCATTTTTTTTTTCAACACTTTTATTACAATTTTATTTTTTTAATTTTTTCCATGATCGTGCTCCCCTTTTAGTAAGACTAAGGATGGGCTATCAATTGGAAGGTAAGTGAGAGTCTGCGCATGATTTAAATGCGTTTGCCAAAGGGGGATGGTGGGGGGTACTTTATCAGCCTCCTCGTTGTAGACAGCACCATTCGTAAGAATCATCTCGCATTTTCTTTCTCACCAGCAGCAGCAAGATCAATACACAGGTTCTAAACAAATGTGTTGAGTTTGTACAGTTTATCACTAAAGTATTCGTTGCGAAGCATACGGTGCATATACATTTAGTTTTCAACGATTTAGCAGCTCCTTTTTTATGTTCTGAATTGGATTTTGTTAGTTAATGTTTTTAAAAGACAACGCAAAAGAAATTACTTGGAAAAGTGTTAAAAGCAAGTCTGCGCGTATTTCTTAGCTACAAATTTATAGATTTAATTAGTTCTTATACCTTTTGAATAGGCCAATGATAGTTTTTTTAAATTTTTTTATTTTGTTAATAAACTAATAAATTATTTCATTGAATTTCCTTTAGGTATATGATAATTATACTCGATACCGAAGGTAAAGAGTATATTGGGTTTGTGCAATGTCCGTCATGGTGTCTGTCCGTCTGTCTGTCTGTATGAACGCAACTTTTTTCGACACCCTTCAAGCTAGAGACTTGAAAATTTGCAAATGTCTTTATCTATGGCAAAGTGTCAAGATTGGGGTTCTACGATAACTGGGGGACTGGCAAATCGATAAATTCGATAACTCAAAATCGATAAATCTACCTATTCCGTACACCTTTTTAGTTAGAGTTACCAAATGTGGTAGGAAGATAGCTACTGGCATTCTCAAAAAAATTGCATCAAAAATGTTGGTGCCACGCCCACCCATTCCGCCCCAGCCCCACAGTTTTTGAGCTACAGCCACCAAATTTTGCGCCAAGATAGGTGATGACGATCCTAAAAAAAATGCATCAAAATTTGGATGCCGCACCCACCCATACCGCCCTTGCCCACCTCAGCCGCCCCAACTTTTCGTTAAAAGCGGGAATGAGTGTATCTTTCATGGTGTTTGAGCTACAGTATCCAAATTTGGTAGGAAGATAACTGGTAGTGACCCCCAAAGATATCTTGGAGCCACGCCTACCCAAGCCCCCCTTCCCCAACTTTTAAAAACTTTGAGCTAGAGTCACTAAATTTGGTAGGAATATTGCAATTGGCATTCCACAAAGATCTGCAACAATAATTTGGATCCACGCCCACCAAAAACGGCCCCAGCCCCCTTCCCCTACCCTTAACTAACTTTGAGCTAGAGTCACCAAATTTAGCAGGAAGATAGCTGGTGGCATCCCCATCTGTATCAGACAATCTTTGATGCAGCGTACACCCCTGCCGCATCCGTACCACTTTGCAATCAGGCCTCTTTTTACCGGTTTTAATACTGGTATCGAGTATATCGCAGTCGGTTGCGCCCGACTGCAACGTTTCCACTTGTTTTTTTTATAGCTTCTTACATTAGCTTTATTTTTAGATATAAGGTGCTTACCATAATGATAAGACACATCAAAATTTTAAGTTTCTTCGCTTCCGAAATATTTGTTATTTGCAATAAAAAAAAGTAAGTATAAGGAAAGAAAGTGCAAAGCATAGACTAAAAAATAGCATATTCACTTATTAGTATTATTATTAGCCTTCCCTGTTAATTTTCCGTTAACTTTTAGTAAAAGTGCATGAGTTTTGCGTGTTTGCAAGCTTATCATAATGATAAGACACATCCAAATTTTAGGCTTTTTCACTTCCAAAATACTTGTTGTTGGCCAAATCCAATGGAAAATGTGTGGGGGATACTGGTAAGACGTCTGTATAAAAACAAAACACATTATTCGAAAACACAACTCAACTTAAGGAAGCAATTTTAAGAGAATGGGGTATCCTTGAGCCTGAGCTATTATAAAAGCTGTCCGACTCAATGAAAAAGCGGATTTTTTGTGTTGGAAGAGCGCAGGGAAATTCAATTGATTATTAAATAATGATATCTTAAATAAATAAAAACATGTTTGTACTCGATACCGAAAATAAAGAATTTATTGGGTTTGTGCAATGTCCGTCATGGTGTCTGTCCATCCGTCCTTCCGTATGAACGCAACTTTTTCCGACACCCTTCAAGCTAGAGACTTGAAAATTTTCAAATATCTTTATCTATGGCCGGGACAGATAATGTGTCAAGATTGGTGTTCTACGATTCCTGGGAGGGCTGGGAAATCGATAAATTCGATAACTCAAAATCGATAAATCCACCTCTTTCGCACATCCTTACAGGTAGAACTACCAAATTTGGTGAGAAGATAGCTACTGGCATCCCCCAAAAAACTGCATCAAAACTTTGGATACCACTGCCTACCCATACCGCCCATTCACCGATGTTTTATCATTATGATACGGTTGCAAATCCCACTTTTTGTTAATTTGTAAAAAAAAAATAAAAATGTTTGAAACATTGCCATAAAATGATTTAAACCTGCTGTCTAATCTACTTTCAAATAAATTAGTGAAATTTTCAATTTGCTAGGTAAGGTGACTTAGCAAATTTTTGAAAAAAACGAAGTGTCTTATCATTATGATAAGCACTGTATATTTATCTTGTTTCGGTGAAGTATAAAACAAACACATACACTGTTTTGAGCGCTAATAATTTTTAGCGCTTTATTTTCCGAATGAAAAAACCAAACGACAGAATTACAAGTCAGACCGTTGCTTTATTGTAATTGTCACAAATCTTTGGAGTGTTCACACCGAACGTGTTTGAACAACTAGTAGAATGATATGCATGCGGCGACATACAAAGCGGGCCGATGCATAACGAATTAAGGTGTAAAGTGAGCATCATAAAGGTGTAGAGTGAACATAATAAACTAACGTTTGATACTCTATGATGAGATTAGTATGGGGTATGCCGCACAGGGCAATAAGAATGTACAAATGTTATTGTTGATCAAGCGGCTGTTGCTGCTGTGAACATACACCAAACATTAAAGCCGCATACTTATAGCCAGTAGAACACACAGGGCACATGCTTTTGATTATACTAAAATTATTTTATCAAGCTCAAATATCAAATCAATTTCTTAAATAAGAAAAATGAATAAAGTTAGACTTAAATTACTACAAAGTTCTAAGCAGCTGGATTGGTGTTTTATACAAAAGTTTTTTACTACTCTCTTTCCCAGTGTGTTACTTACGAAAAAAAGGTATTCAGAATGTGTTTTGTAGTATTGATTGTACACAGAAAAAAAAGGCCTTTCTAAATTTAAGATTAAAAATCTAGATTTTTCTTGAAATATTCAAGTACGATTCGTACTTAGGAAATCTTAAATTAAGTCTGAAACGATCTTAACGAGTAATTTAAGATTAAAAATCTAGATTCAATCCCAAACATCTCAAAACAAGCCTAAAACGTTCTTGAAAATGTATTTTTTTATTTATGTATTAAACGTTCTTAACATAAGAATACAGTTCTTCATCCAACACTAAAAATTCATACAATAATACTGAAACGAACTTGTTGATTTAATAAGTAGTAAACGTTCTTAATACAAGAATAAAAATCTTGATTCAAATTTTTTTTTTGCACGTGTGTAATATATTTATACGTTATGAAATGCATACATATATTGTAAAATATAAATACATTCGCACATACATATGGGCATGCATACACATGTATACATATACCTATACTATAAGTTCAAAACTAACTGAATACGGAATATGTTCGGAAACAGCGCAATGGCTAAGGCGTTCGCTTAGTGGACAAGAGACCTCGAGTTCGAATCCTGTATTCGGTAAGTTAAATCTAATAAGTTTTCAATGTACTTCTAGCAATTTTAATAATGAATAATACATAATTAATAATTATAATGAATACTAGTTATAAAAAATTATTAACAATAATAATAATTAATAATAAAAAATAATAATTAATAAAAACTAATCAGAGTGAATAAAAATTGGCGATGACATTCGTTGGTTTAAATCTTATTTTGAGAATTCTGAGAATTCCGATTCTTAACTCAAGATTTAACGAACTTGGAAATAAGATTTTTCATTCTAAAAACGTTCTAAATTTAAGAATGCGCGATCTTAACATTTCTTACACGAGAAATAAGACCGAAAAGTTTTGATTCAAAACGGAAAATCTTGATTAAATTTTTCAGTGTATTGATCTTAATTTGCGTAATATTAAATTGTTTTCTTTAACTTAGTATTCTTTTGATCTTCAAATCTTTCATGTTAAGTAGTTAGCTATCTTGATTCGATTTTTTAGGGAAGTGCACATCGAATAATTGGGGTGTTCAACAGTCGTTTCAACATTCCAAAGTTTCAAGTTTGAAACGATTAACTTGTGAACAGGATTTTGTGTGACAATCGTTTCAAACTTGAGCAGTCAGCTGTTGTTTGTTTACATTTCTAGAGTCTAGTAGTCTTAGCTGCGTGGCGGCAGACACGAAAAGGCAATTTTTGTATGAAATGATGTTTAATTAAAACACCATTTAATAATTATATTGTTATGTTCATTTATTTATTATCTTTAAATCTTAATTCTAGCTTAAGCTAAAGAAAATTAATTTTTTCAAACAAAACTGTTGTTTGGCAGCCATTAATCAAGTGTGTTCATACTTTTTTGCACAAAAAAACACGAAATATACTGATAAATACTGCACATCGATAGCAAATATCGGTTAAATATCGTGCTCTTCCCATCTTTACTTTGTTCAAACTTGAAACACTTTTTGTATACATAGGCTGGGGTGTTTCAACGTTTCAAGAAATTGTTCTATGTGGTTGTTGTTGCTTGACGTTTGAAACTTTGAAACGTTGAAACGACTGTTGAACACCCCTAATGTAAAAAAAAAAAATTAGCTGTTAGCTAAGATATGTTGATAAAATTTGTATACCTATTGTTCGATTCACAATAAATATTTAATAAACTAGCAGACCCAGCCGCGCGTTGCTGTGTTTTCCCTATATTTCGTTCAATTATTAGGTACTATTACAAATAAAGTTTCAAGCTTTGATCTTGATCTAAGACAAGTCTTACCTCATGTGCGGCAATTTATTAGTCAGGTTAGGAATGAAAGCGCCAAATCATTAAATGAATGACTCAATTAGGCCCAATTTCTCAATGTCCGGTTAAATGTTCGTTTAGCTAACCGCAGCATTATTTTGCTGGTCGAGTTAAAGCAATTTGGTTTTCTCAAAGCCAAAATAACCTTTCATCGATAAGTAACTATCGCCTTAACAGCGTTGCCACATATATACACAGCGTTTCCATATATAGCGAGCGGTTCAGCTGTTTTTTGTTATTGTTTTTGTTGGTGACTGGCAAATTTAGCATATTTTAAATATATAAAATATAAAAATAAAATGAACACAACGGTTTCTGAGGAGCATTTGTTGGTGGAACTAGTGGAGTCGAATCAGCATATTTTAGAGTGCAAGAAGAGCGACGGCGCGCCGTTACGTGGAAGCAGAAGGACGATGCCTGGCAGAAACTTTGGCATCATCCAGATCAGTGAAACAGTTCACCCTATCCCTATAACTTCTCGAGTTATTTACTCTTGGCTCTGTTTCGTCAAATTTCGTCTCTGTTGCATGGATATAAACAAGTGGAAACGTTGCAGTCGGGCGCAACCGACTGCGATATACTCGATACCAGTATTAAAACCGGTAAAAAGAGGCCTGATTGCAAAGGGGTACGGATGCGGCAGGGGTGTACGCTGCATCAAAGATTGTCTGATACAGATGGGGATGCCACCAGCTATCTTCCTGCTAAATTTGGTGACTTTGGGGGGGCTGGGGCGGAATGGATGAGCGTGGCACCAAAATTTTTGATGCAATTTTTTTGAGAATGCCAGTAGCTATCTTCCTACCACATTTGGTAACTCTAACTAAAAAGGTGTACGGAATAGGTAGATTTATCGATTTTGAGTTATCGAATTTATCGATTTGCCAGTCCCCCAGTTATCGTAGAACCCCAATCTTGACATTTTATCTGTCCCGGCCATAGATAAAGACATTTGCAAAGTTTCAAGTCTCTAGCTTGAAGGGTGTCGAAAAAACTTGCGTTCATACAGACAGACAGACATTGCACAAACCCAATATACTCTTTACCTTCGGTATCGAGTATAACAACTCTTTTATGCGATGCCATTTTGCTTTGATAACAAAATAAAAATCCAATTGAAGGGACAGCTGTTTGCCTTATCGATGATTATTATCGATACATCGTGACTTCGACGCGCTATAAATTTTAACCGAGACCCAGCCTTCCGTTTAGTTTGTTTCTCCTAACCGAACATTGAGAAACTCAAATTCGACTAAACTTAGAATAAGTTGACTAACCGGACATTGAGAAATTTGGCCTTAATCAAGAATTTGAAAGGGAAACTGAATAGGATCACGAAGAATTGTATTTTAAATCTCAATCGAATCTACCCTTGTCTAATCACCAACAAAAGCAAGTTTATGATACATTGATGAAGGCAATTGATGATGCAAATGGTGGTTTATATTTCCTGGATGCCCCTCATGTCAGTCATTTTAGCCACTGTTCGTGCGAGATCCAACATCTTCTGGAATAGCAGCCACATTGTAAGAAGGATGCCGTACGGCACGAAGTCAAGCCTTCTTTTCACGCGCAATTTCTTCTTCTTCAGTCCTTTCTCTCGCAATAATTCGAATCCTAGTTGCATTACAGCTTTGTCGGGAATGATTTGAATGTGTTGGTCGGGGCATGGCTTCCTCGGTCCACACAAGGCTCGCACAAAACAGAAACTCAAAAGAAGATAAAAGTAATACAGTACAATTAAAACTGTTAACTGTTTAACTTTTTTCTTATATTTAAGCTTCAGTATTTTTCAAACGGAGATTTCACATTTGACACATTTAACACTATCAACTAACTACCTTATACCGCCATCCCACGAGAACGTGATAAAATAACGTGACATATACCGTGTTCCTGGTTCTAAGCTACCTTCCCACCAATTTTCAGCCAAATCAGTTGCGCCGTTCTTGAGTTATAAGTGACTTGACTAACACGACTTTCTATTTATTTAATTTATTTATTTAGAAAAATATAATTAATTGCAAGCAGTTAGAAAGCAGTGGTAAGTAAGCAAGCAGTTGCGGCAAGTTGATGTCGCAAGCAGTGCAAGCAGTTGAAATATACGGGGGTGTGCCAGAAATCTCTAGAGATTTTGGCTCGAGCAGGTTTTCAAATCTCTAAAATCAACCGTCGGTGTGCCAGAAGTTAGGGAGATTTCATTTTTCGGTTAAATTTTTCGGAGCAAATACGTAAAACGAAAATGGCCAAAAAGAGTTGCTACCTTTCAAAAGTAACACTTGCCTAAAATGTATTTGCCTTTTTTGTCATTGTTTTCAAGGTTGGCCTCAAGGCATTAGTGCTATATTTAATAAATGGTTAAATAAAAATATGTAAGGGCTTATCTCTTGTAATTCTTATACAAAATATATATTTCATATTTTGCCCGCCAAATAACTCATGTTGCTTGACAGCCCTGCCGTGATAGCTTGCTTGAACAGCTGTTCTACGTATTTCGTGAATGGCAAATCTGTTTGTTTACATTTCAAAAGTGCAAAAGTAAAAGTAAAATTAAATAAAAATGCCTCTAGGAAGTTTTCTTTTGCTTGACATGCTTCGAAAAGAAGAGTTGGCGAAAGAAAAGGTTGAGCGCCGGCTATTTAGGAGCGCATCGGATCCACTATCGACTTGCGACAGCACGTATGTTATTTTTTAGCCTACAATAGAATTGTTGCAAGTGTTTAATTTATTTTTACTTTACAGATTTAGATATAATTATCGTGTTGAAAAGAACACGTTTATGATGATATTTCACCTTATTAAGGATGACTTGCCATCATCATCAATTTCGTGTTTTCCCCTGTGGACCAAAAAATAAAACAAATGCAATACAAAGAATTAAATGCAATTTTAATTTAACTTACATTTTGGCGGCACAATGACTTTCCATAAATTAAAATCTTCTTCTTACTGTAGACATTCACACACCTAACAAACACCGCAAAAGCTGCCAACTTATGAAAAACAGTTTGCTGCAATAACTTTGTTAAATTTACAACAAACTGTCCACTGCTCAACCATGGAATTTTGTTACCTGAGAGTACAATTTTTTTATGTTTATTTGTCACAAAAAAGTGTCTTTAGAATTGACCTATTAAAGACTCCGAATAATAGTTATTGTTAAACGAGCAAGTTGGCACCTCTCTTGTTAGGGACGGTTTTGCACGCTTACACGGAACGGCAAATAGTCTTAGAGATTTGTTACAGATTTATTAATATCAAAAATCATGAATTAAAATATGTATTCAATTCAAATGTATTTGTAATATGCAGCTAAGCTTAAAATTACCTTTCGAAAAAGTAACACTTGTTATACATTAGACATCTAATATTGCTTAAATTAACCAAATCTCTGACCATATTTGTTGAGATTTTAAAACCATCTCGAACTCTGCTCTGGCACACCTAAAACCAGCTCGAGGTTGGTTTTAGGTTGGAATTCGGTTGGTTTTGATGGCTGGCACACCCCTGATAATCTCTGGAAATCTCTGCCCATCAAATATGGGTTCAATAAAATGCTACACAAAACACAAAAGTAGCGTTGGTCGTAAATCGTTATTTTAAATTAAGTTATTTAAGACTAGCGAGACTAACGACCCGAAAGGAGAATAAGGAGAAATATGTTGTAATGTTCTAGTTTCCCAGATCGGAACTACAAAGCAAATTTGCTTGATTAATATAGTAGAATTTATTTCAACATTAATAAATTTGTGTAGAATGATCACTTCTAGCATTGATCTGCGATCAGAAAGAGAAGGCCGATTTATTAGTTTAAGAAGGAAAGTAATTTTTGTGTCCCAGCTAAAACCCTTTATAACAAGTTGAAACGTTGCAGTCGGACGCAACCGACTGCGATATATTCGATACCAGTATTTTAATCGGTAAAGAGAGGTAGGCATGGGGCAGGAATGTACGCTGCCTCAAAAATTTTCTGATAAAGATGGGGATGCCACCAGCTATCTTCCTTCCAAATTTGGTGACACTAGCTCAAAGTTTGTTAAAGGTGGGGGGAAGGGGGGCTGGGGGGTGTTATGGGTGGGCTTGGCATCCAAATTTTTGATGCAGATCTTTGTGGAATGCCAATTGCTATCTTCGTACCGATTTTGGTGATTCTAGCTCAAAGTTTGCAAAAGGTTGGGGGAGGGTGTTATGGGCGGTATGGGTGGGCGTGGCATCTAAATTGTTCCTGCAGATCTTTGGGCGTGGCTCCACAATATCTTTGGGGGTCGCTACCAGTTATCTTCCTACCAAATTTGGAGACTCTAGCTCAAACACTATGAAATTTACACGCATTCCTGTTTTAAACGAAAAGTTTGGGGCGGCTGGGGTGGACAAGGGCGGTACGGGTGGGCGTGGCAACCAAAGTATATATTTTGGGGATCGTCATCACCTATCTTAGCGCAAAATTTGGTGGGTCCAGCTCAAAAACTGAGGAAGATATAGGCGTTCCTGATTTAAAATTTCGGGGGGACTGGGACCGGAATGGGTGGGCGTGGCACCAAAATCTTTTCGGGGATGCCAGTAGCTATCTTCCTACCAAATTTGGTAACTCGAACTGTAAGGGTGTGCGGAATAGGTGGATTTATCGAGTTTGAGTTATCGAATTTATCGATTTGCCAGCCTTCCAGTTATCGTAGAATCCCAATCGTGACACTTTATCTGTTCCGGCCACAAATAAAGACATTTGCAAAGTTTCAAGTCTCTAGCTTGAAGGGTGTCGAAAAAAGTTGCGTTCATTCGGACGGACAGACACCATGACGGACATTGCACAAACCCAATATACTCCTTACCTTCGGTATCGAGTATAACAATAAGCAGAAATTGCGTTATATTATATGTTTTTCTGATACTTCGGAAACCATAAAAGCAGATCGATTTATTTATATATATAGATTAAACGAATTGAAAACTTAATACAGCTTACCAGATCTCTGCCACTGCTCACATAGCTCTCAAGTGGGCTACATGGTCGGTGTTTGTTTCCACCTAGTATAGCGCTGCTGCCGCTTACTCCACTGCCGATGGCCGTGTGATCGCACAATTTGGGTGTCTCATAGTCGTAGATTTCGAGCATGAGACGCCTTTTGCCCTTGTTGTTTATAGGGGACACGGCGCTTTGGCTGTTCTTATCTGAGCTTAATACTGCAGCCGCTGAGGCTCCACCTCCATCGCTGACCGACTTACCACCTGAAATATAGTTAAGGCTATCCTTAAAACCACTCAAGTGCTTTCCAGCTGCTCCTGGAACTGCTACTCCGCCAGCAAGTGCTGCACCCGCAGTGACACTGCTCTGATAGCCACTGTACTTGTTCTCCTGATTAAACACACTTGACTGAGTGGGTCCATAGATGTATGTATCCACTGGATTCCAGGCATTGTCAATGTTTACGCGCAAATTGCGATTTAGTTTTGGATTGCTGGCACTGTAATAGTAGCTGCCATAGCTGCTTTGATTCAAGAGCGTAGTTTTACTACCATCTGCCGAAGAGGCAACAGGTGGTGGAGGTGGCGGCTGTCCAGTCGTTATGCTTGTTGATTTAATGGGCACGTAGGTGCCGTAGCTGTCCCACATGCGCAGACGTGTTATCCAGGGTGGAAGGTCACTCTGAAAAGCGGATGAAATGTATAAGTTGAAAGGTTTTGTGGTTTATACAGACACTGTTCAAAAATGTTAAGATGTGCATGCCCGTGCCCTAGACGAATTACCTAACAAGGCAGGAAATAAGAGCTGGAATGATATGTTGACTTTCAGTCTCGCAATCTCCACAGAATAAGTAAATGTTAATTGGTCAATGACCGTAACGAACAGATCTGCGTACTTAATAACGTTATTCCAATCTGCCCGGTGTACCAGACAATTTTTTATACTCGATACCAAAACTAAAGGTATTTTTTTCTATGGCCGTCAACATTGGATTTCTACGCATACTGGGGGGCTTTAAAATAGAGTTGCCAAATTTGGTTGGGAGGTAAAAACTAATGTCCCTCAAAAAATTGCATCAAAACTTTGGATACCAATCCCAACCACACCGGCCTAGCCATCGCTTCGTGAAAAACGGGGCGCCTCCTTTTTTAACAGGGATGGAGTATACCGCATTCGATTGCGTTCCAATGAAATTGTTTCACTTGTTACACTCGATACCGAAGGTAAAGAGAATATTGGGTTTGTGCAATGTCCGTCATGGTGTTTGCCCGTCTGTCCGTCCGTAAGTGCGCAATTCTTTCCACACACTTCAAGCTAGAGACTTGAAAATTTGCAAATAGCTTCATCTATGGCCGGGACAGATAAAAAGGGTTCTACGATAACTGGGGGGCTGGCAAATCGGTAACTTCGAAAACTCAAAATCGACAAACCCACCTATTCCGCACACCCTTACAGTTAGAGTGACCAAATTTGGTAGGAAGATAGCTACTAGCATCCCCGAAAAAATTGCATCAAACCTACCTCGTCCACCCATTCCGCCCCTAGCCCCCCCCCGCAGTTTAAAATCCGAATCGCCTATATCTTCCTCAGTTTTTAAGCTAGAGCCGCCAAATTTTGAGCCAAAATAAGTGAAGACGACCCCCAAAAATGTGCATCAAAACTTTAGATACCACGCCTAACCATACCGCCCTAGCCACCACCAACCACCCCAACGTTTCGTTATAAACGGGAATGCGTGTATCTTTCATAGTGTTTCAGCTAGAGTCTCCAAATTTGGTAGGAAGATAACTGGTAGCGACCCCAAAGATATTCTGGATATTCTTCCCCAACCTTTTACAAACTTTGAGGTAGAGTCACCAAATTAGGTAGGAAGATAGCAATTGACATCCCAAAAAGATCTGCAGGAATAATGTAGATGCCACGCCCACCCATACCACCCCGCACCCCCTTCCCAACGTTTTGCAAACTTTGAGCTAGAATCACCAAATTTGGTTGGAAGATAGCAATTGGCATTCCATAAAGATCTGCCTCAAAAATTTGGATGCCACTCCCACCCATAACGCCCCCAGCCTCACTTCCCCCACCTTTAACAAACTTTGAGCTAGTGTCACAAAATTTGGAAGGAAGATAGCTGGTGGCATCCCCATCTTTATCAGAAAATTTTTGAGGCAGTTAACTCCCCTGCCGCAGCCGTTCCCCTTTGCAATTGATGTGTCTCGAACCCAACATAGAACCCGACACTCAACAGCGAACAAAGCATACAAATCGGATAATTTTGTTCCTGCAACTCTGCGTGCGGGCCAACTCCACCTTTTTGACTCTTCGTCTCTTTTTGCCAGTCCCAATTGAGTACATGGGGCTGCCTTTGACTTTTTCACTTACCCGTCCCAGCGTATTGTTATCATGTACTGCCTGCTGCAGTATCTGCAGATTGTAGCTGGTGAACGATAACCAAATCAGGTCACCAGGATATCCGTGAAAGTGGTATGTGCATGTTGTGTTCGGCGGAAGCGTGTGACGCGGACTCACAATGCGTCCCATACGGCCACGGCGTGAGAAAATCACGTCATCTGCAAAATAAATACAAATTCATTTACATATAGTTGGAGCGTGGAGATCAATGTTTCCCAAAATGCGTCAATGACAGAGCAAACAAGCAAAAATAAAGGAAAGCACAACCTTTACATTGAAATTAATTCAAGATGCTGTAAAGAAGCGATCTAAGGCTGGGGTAGAGCTGAGCTCAGGCCAGGATCATTTTACAATAAAATTTATATAATACCGAGAGTCAGAAAGCATTTCGGCAACCCTCATACAAATCAAACCCACGCAACTCGAGAAAACGCTCGAGAGACGCCCAAAAGTAGACGACAGGACACCTACAAGACTCAACACAACGCGTAGAGAAACCCTCGGAACGCGCTGTCTCGGGTCTCGTTGTGCCCCGGGCGATGCCGGATAACCGCAAAACGTGCAGAGAAACGCTCGGAACACGTGTTGCGGACATACGACACGCCTTTAGCCGTCTAGCGAGACAAATACCAACGGACGGGACTGTAGGACACCTACAAGACTCACCACAACGCGCAGAGAAACCCTCGAAACGCACTGTGTTGGATCTCATGTTGCCCCGGGCGATGCCGGATAACCGCAAAACGAGCAGAGAAACGCTCGGAACACGTGTTGCGGCCATACGCCACGCCTCTAGCCGTCTAGCGAAACAAATACCAACGGTATTTCGTCGCTGTTGTGGTTTTAAAATCGTCGCCCACGTTGTCGCTACCGCTATTTCGGTTGTGTATCAACTTTACACTTCTGCTCATCAGCGCCTCCCGATCGTGACTAACTCCTCGCTTTTTGTATTTTTGGCGCGTGCCATCCTCTGCCACTGAGGCCTCTGCCGTGGCTTCGGCTGTAGCCGCTCTCGCTACGACACTTCGCGGGTTTTTGCGCTGCTGTCGCTGTCGGCTGCTGAGACCTCTGCCGTGGTCTCGGCTGTAGCCGCTCTTGCGACGACACTTCGCGGCTTTCGCGCTGCTGTCGCTGTCGGCTGCTGATGCCTCTGCCGTGGCTTCGGCTGTAGCCGCTCTTGCGACGACACTGCTTTTCTGCTTATTGTTATACTCGATACCGAAGGTAAAGAGTATATTGGGTTTGTGCAATGTCCGTCATGGTGTCTGTCCGTCCGAATGAACGCAACTTTTTTCGACACCCTTCAAGCTAGAGACTTGAAACTTTGCAAATGTCTTTATCTGTGGCCGGAACAGATAAAGTGTCACGATTGGATTCTACGATAACTGGAAGGCTGGCAAATCGATAAATTCGATAACTCAAACTCGATAAATCCACCTATTCCGCACACCCTTACAGTTCGAGTTACCAAATTTGGTAGGAAGATAGCTACTGGCATCCCCGAAAAGATTTTGGTGCCACGCCCACCCATTCCGCTCCCAGTCCCCCCGAAATTTTAAATCAGGAACGCCTATATCTTCCTCAGCTTTTGAGCTGGACCCACCAAATTTTGCGCTAAGATAGGTGATGACGATCCCCAAAATATATACTTTGGTTGCCACGCCCACCCGTACCGCCCTTGTCCACGCCAGCCGCCCCAAACTTTTCGTTTAAAACAGGAATGCGTGTAAATTTCATAGTGTTTGAGCTAGAGTCCCCAAATTTGGTAGGAAGATAACTGGTAGCGACCCCCAAAGATATTGTGGAGCCACGCCCAAAGATCTGCAGGAACAATTTAGATGCCACGCCCACCCATACCGCCCATAACACCCTCCCCCCAACCTTTTGCAAACTTTGAGCTAGAATCACCAAAATCGTTACGAAGATAGCAATTGGCATTCCACAAAGATCTGCATCAAAAATTTGGATGCCAAGCCCACCCATAACACCCCCCAGCCCCCCCTTCCCCCACCTTTAACAAACTTTGAGCTAGTGTCACCAAATTTGGAAGGAAGATAGCTGGTGGCATCCCCATCTTTATCAGAAAATTTTTGAGGCAGCGTACATTCCTGCCCCATGCCTACCTCTCTTTACCGATTAAAATACTGGTATCGAATATATCGCAGTCGGTTGCGTCCGACTGCAACGTTTCAACTTGTTATAAAGGGTTTTAGCTGGGACACAAAAATTACTTTCCTTCTTAAACTAATAAATCGGCCTTCTCTTTCTGATCGCAGATCAATGCTAGAAGTGATCATTCTACACAAATTTATTAATGTTGAAATAAATTCTACTATATTAATCAAGCAAATTTGCTTTGTAGTTCCGATCTGGGAAACTAGAACATTACAACATATTTCTCCTTATTCTCCTTTCGGGTCGTTAGTCTCGCTAGTCTTAAATAACTTAATTTAAAATAACGATTTACGACCAACGCTACTTTTGTGTTTTGATTAGCATTTTATTGAACCCATATTTGATGGGCAGAGATTTCCAGAGATTATCAGGGGGTGTGCCAGCCATCAAAACCAACCGAATTCCAACCTAAAACCAACCTCGAGCTGGTTTTAGGTGTGCCAGAGCAGAGTTCGAGATGGTTTTTAAAATCTCAACAAATATGGTCAGAGATTTGGTTAATTTAAGCAATATTAGATGTCTAATGTATAACAAGTGTTACTTTTTCGAAAGGTAATTTTAAGCTTAGCTGCATATTACAAATACATTTGAATTGAATACATATTTTAATTCATGATTTTTGATATTAATAAATCTGTAACAAATCTCTAAGACTATTTGCCGTTCCGTGTAAGCGTGCAAAACCGTCCCTAACAAGAGAGGTGCCAACTTGCTCGTTTAACAATAACTATTATTCGGAGTCTTTAATAGGTCAATTCTAAAGACACTTTTTTGTGACAAATAAACATAAAAAAATTGTACTCTCAGGTAACAAAATTCCATGGTTGAGCAGTGGACAGTTTGTTGTAAATTTAACAAAGTTATTGCAGCAAACTGTTTTTCATAAGTTGGCAGCTTTTGCGGTGTTTGTTAGGTGTGTGAATGTCTACAGTAAGAAGAAGATTTTAATTTATGGAAAGTCATTGTGCCGCCAAAATGTAAGTTAAATTAAAATTGCATTTAATTCTTTGTATTGCATTTGTTTTATTTTTGGTCCACAGGGGAAAACACGAAATTGATGATGATGGCAAGTCATCCTTAATAAGGTGAAATATCATCATAAACGTGTTCTTTTCAACACGATAATTATATCTAAATCTGTAAAGTAAAAATAAATTAAACACTTGCAACAATTCTATTGTAGGCTAAAAAATAACATACGTGCTGTCGCAAGTCGATAGTGGATCCGATGCGCTCCTAAATAGCCGGCGCTCAACCTTTTCTTTCGCCAACTCTTCTTTTCGAAGCATGTCAAGCAAAAGAAAACTTCCTAGAGGCATTTTTATTTAATTTTACTTTTACTTTTGCACTTTTGAAATGTAAACAAACAGATTTGCCATTCACGAAATACGTAGAACAGCTGTTCAAGCAAGCTATCACGGCAGGGCTGTCAAGCAACATGAGTTATTTGGCGGGTAAAATATGAAATATATATTTTGTATAAGAATTACAAGAGATAAGCCCTTACATATTTTTATTTAACAATTTATTAAATATAACACTAATGCCCTGCGGCCAACCTTGAAAACCATGACAAAATAGCAAATACATTTTAGGCAATTTTTACTTTTGAAAGGTAGCAACTCTTTTTGGCCATTTTCGTAATAATAATAAAATAGTATAGATAAGAATAGAAAACTCCAAAAATTTTACTCAGATCTTTGTGGGATGTTACCAGCTATCTTTCAGCAAAATTTGTTGACTCTCGCTCAAAATCTGTGCAAGATATGACCGTTTCCCATTTGAAATACCGGGAGGCTGGAAGCGGAATAAGTGGTCGTTGCACAAAATTGTGGATGCAGTTTAAGGAGGACACTATCTTTTAACCAAATCATCTCTGTGGGGGAAATGATTCATAGATTTTCAGATATTGGTTTTATTGATTTCCTAGCCCCCATATTGCTTAGATACCTAATCTTGTTACTTTATCTCCTCGTAAAATTGGAATCGCCTGTATCTTTGACAGTTGTTAAGCAACAGTCACCAAATTTGGTAGAAGGCAAGCTAGTGACATCCCCCAAAGATCTGAATAAAATAAAAAATGTGGATGCCCCGCCTACCCATATCAAGCACCTTTTCCAATTGGAAATCCGCATGTCTTCCACCGTTTTTGAGCTAGAGTTATTGGCAATACAGCTGGTGACATCCCCCATAGATCTGTATCCAAAAATTGGCGGTATTGTTAATTAAATGAGTGCATATTAAGTTTTCATTTCTTAGTAAATAGAAACTAGGCCGAAGTTAATTTCATCCTCAAATAAATGTCACTTTTTATTTAAAGCTTTCGAGTTGGCAATGTTATCGATATTTTTCTTATTTATTCCAAACATATTGATGCGACCAGATTTCAGCAAATAGATGTGTTTTTCTTTTATAAGTTGTTTACACTGACGTGCTAATAAAAGTGCTCATGATTAACGAGACGTATTTGAAAACTTACGGCTTTTTTGAAGTCCAAGAAACGCGCGTACTTCAGCCAGACAGAAGGACAAACAGCATGACGGACATTGCACAAAACTGATATACTCTATACTTCGGTATCATAGTAAAAACATCTAAAAAATTAAACATTAAAATGTGTGGAATAAAAAAAAAGTGTGTGTGTGTTTCACGCACGACTGAAGTTATACTTCTTGTTTCTACTTGTTGTTGTTGTTGTTGATTTTGTTGTTGCTGGGTTTGTTTTACAGCATTTGCATTTGGATCCATTACACTTAAAATATAAATTTGTGGTAAAGTTACTTGTCGGCCGTTTGTATAGTAGTGCTGTCAAGTACTTTAATTGAACTTTATTGATGTGTTAACATCTATAGGCGCGGGTAGCGCAACTATCTCGGTACAATACATGCAAACCTCACACCGCGTTAGATCACACATGATCAGCGTCGACGCTTTCAAAAAAAAGCGTTAAGCGTTAGTATAGCAAATAGTATGTGTTTGTTGTAAAAATTTTTTTCTCTGCTCAAAATAAGTATGATGGTATTAGTGCTTTGTGCAGCGGCAGAGCGCCCCAGCCCGGGCATGCAGCTGTTAAGCAAAGAGAATGATGACTGTTGAATACCCTAATAAATTATAAGTGTTATTGAGGACGTGTACTTCAATAATATATTTGCTATAAATGCATACTTTTATTAGTATAAGTTGGCACTTAGCAAACAATTGCGAAACTACTAAAATAGTTTAATAATATTAATTGATTAATTGATAAATATAGCAAATAAGCTTGTTAGGGTATGCAGAAACATCATTCGTCCAAGGCAATTCTGTTTTGCTTCTTCGTGAATGCACAGACACAACACACACACACACTTACAGACAAACATAGCGGACTTCTGTAATAAGAAAATGAACTGACGAATGAAGAATCTTATGTACCCTAATATTATATAAGTGCTACTGTGGATATTATATATATGCAATAATTGCATACTTAATAAGAATAAGTTGGCGCTTAGCAAACAATTGAGAAATTACTAAAAATAGTTTAATAATATTAATTAATTAATCAATTAATATAGCAAATGAACTAGGTAGGGTATCCCACACCATCATTCACTTATTAAAGAAGTTCGTTATGTTTGTTTGTAAGTGTTTGTGTGTGTCTGTGCGTATTTATGCGTATGGCAGTACCGTTTCTATAGAAAAAGGAATTAGCAATATGAAATATTTTCACATATATCGTGCTATCGCGCTCTATTGTATTTGTGTTTTGTGTTTATGCTTTGTGCTATATTTTCACGTATATCTCTCCATCGCGCTCACATATTTATAAACACGTATTGTATTGTAGTATTGTATTTTTGTTTTGTGTTTATGCTTTGGCATGTCGATAATTTTCTGTCGTTTCTTTGGTATGTCGTTCTGTTTTCTGTCGTTTCTTTGGTATGTCGTTCTGTAAATTTTTACCCCCATATAAAACCCTCGATATAGAAGTATAACTTCAAAATTAATTTATCGAGAGATAATTATCCTCTGTACAAAATTTCTGTTTGATATATATAAAAAAATTGTTTTAACACACATTTAGGTAGCGCACTCACTATATAGGGCCATACTCTTTGCAAACGATTGTTTCGATGTTTCAAAACGCTGTTGGACAAAGTATCTAATAGGCCATGCATCGCGATCTGGATCAACGGATGCAAATCCCTGATAGGCCGCATCAAAGAACGGAAACAGCTTTCGCTTCACAACTTCGGCAATTTGCTTCCATTGCTTTTTGGTACAGGGTGACCGAATATGGTATTTTAAATACTTTTTGGTATTTAATTAGATCAGATTTTGCCCAATTGTATATTTGTAGTATATTGGTATATTAAAGTATTTTTGGGAAAAAATTTGGTATTTAATAGTATATTGTTTTCGGTTACATTTTTCTTAAGCTACCAAGAAAGAAGTTGTGTTAAAAATATCTAAAATAGTATGAGCAAAAATTGCAAACAAAAATACGGGGATGAGTGGGAGACGATCCCCGAAAACAGCAAGTGGCTTGGGAGGAGCGCTAATAAAGAAGACGCCTTCTGCAAGGCTTGCAATGTTTCCATTATGAGCAGATTGGCTTCAATCCGTCAGCACGCGGCAACACAGAAACACACAGAAAAAAATTAATTTTTCTGTGGAAAGTCCAAAGTAAGTGATTATTTAGATTTAAATCACATTCATAAACAAATTTTGAATTACAATTGTAAATTGATCTTTCTTTAAGGTTGATGCATTTTTTAAAGCTCCGGACCAAACACTGTTTGGCGCCGTCAAAAAGGCGGAAATTATGTTTGCCGCTGCAGTCGCTGAACATAATATACCTATGCGGGCAATGGACCATCTCTAAATTTAAGAGACTATTACTGAAATGCTTTAATTTGATATATGTATAACTACAAGACTTGTTATCTTAAACTTAATGTAAATATTATATTACTGATGTTATGAAATGATGATATGTTCCTGAAATAGTTTTAAGTTGATTTATCGAAATGTCTCCACTTGATTGTCATTATATATTATAATAAATATTGTTAGTTTTAAGTCAATAAAAAGTTAAATAAACTTGTAAAAAAAGGATATAAAAACATTTTCTTTTTAAACCACCGATCAATTGCATTTATTTATTTATTTATTCTTCAAATTCAATTTTTAAAGCGTTTTAGCTGCAATCCTTTTTGGTATTTTCGTGGTATTAAATGAATATTCAAATAGTATATTTCGGTATTATTTCGGGCCCAAAATAGTATATTTCGTTATTGCCGGCGCGGTCACCCTGTTTTGGTAGGATCGCATCCAGTGGGATTATGGGCAGCGGACTGTAATAACACAACTGCGCCCTCTGGCGCGTAAGCAAGTGCGGTTAGAAGTTTTGAAATATTAAGTTATCGTGTCTTGGGGCTCAATAAGAGTACTTCTTCAAATGCTTGATTTAATACATTGCGGCATTATTAAATACATTAAAGTGATTTTTCCACGTGGGATTTGGCATATAACAAGTTCGTCGTTCCATACATGAAATCTACAGCTAACCGAATGGCACCAGTACCAGAAAGTGTTTGCACACCTAATACCTGAATAGAATATAATATGGAAAGTACCATAAGTCATGTTATGATTTTTGTAATTATGTGAACAGTAAAAAGTCTATATTATTGTTAGCATCGAAGAAAACCATACATTTCCAAATCTCATTTGCCAAAATCTTGCTGAATTGCAAAGGGAAAAATTATGGACTACATTAACATTAGAGTTGGGTAAACATCGTTCAAATTGATGAATAAGTTCGTTCGTTCTTTTTCAATTAGTGAACTAGGTCGTTCTTTTTGTTCGTTCGATTTTGTTCCCTAATTTGATCATTTTCGTTCATCGTTCGTTTTTGTTCATCGTTCGTTTTTGTTCATCGTTCGTTTTTGTTCATCGTTCGTCTTTGTTCGTTCAATTTTAGACCGTTTTGCCATGTTTTTGTTTGATCTCTTTTTATGCGCAATAATATGCCACAATTATAAATAATTTACTTAATAATTAATTTTTATTTGTAATATAACATTTTCAAGGCACAAATTATTGTCCATTGTCCAAACAAAGGGTGCATCATTAAATATTCTGAATTAATTAAAAAACGCAGCAAACATACATACATAACAGCAAAAAAAAGAACTACTGAACGTACAAGAAACATGAATGAACTGAACAAAAAAGAACGATTAAGATGAACTTATTCAGTTCGTTCACTTCAGGGAATAGTTCTTTTTTGTTCGTTAGTTCGCGAACGACACAACTCTAATTAACATTGCATATGCACGAAATCAATTTTTTGTTAAGGCCTGTACGCAGCAGCCCGTACAGCGCCAGTACTGTAAAAACTTCATATAAAAAAAATGGTCTCGTACAGCGCCCGTACAGTAATAACATTTTCAAGTCCGCAGCATTTACTCTCTACGAGCCGTACGTAGTGTTGGATAATGAAACTGTTAAAATCTTATGTTAAATTTGTACGACTGTAAATAGCGTTGAGAAGCTATTTACGGGGAGTAAAACAGCGCAAAATGTCTGAACGCAAGTCGCGCTACAAAAGTTTTGAAAATGATGGGGACAAATTCAGCGTCGGCCAGTCTTGTGGGACTTAACCAGCAAGCTGCATTTTAATAATATTTTAATAAGAAGCGTCCCTTTTTTTTTATAAGTGCCAACAGTATGGTGTTGGTTGTGTACATTATTACAAATAAATTTTGTTGTTCGCAATCCATTTTACTTTAATTAATTTATTTGCCCAAATGTAAACAAACGACAAAACACAGTTGCATTTCCGATTTATTTATATGAAGTAATCAACCTACCGCCACAATATGTGCATTTTTCAACACTTATCGTTACAGCCCGTACAACTCATGATGAAATAACACAAGGTGGTCCCATCCATGATGAAATAACACAAGGTGTACAACTCATGTATTACTGTACTGGCGCTGTACGGGGCTGCTGCGTACAGCCCTTTATACTGGATACCGAAGGTAAAGAGTGTAGTCGCTCCGGGACATACATAGCATGAATAGACTCAAAGACTATTCATAACAAGATACGAAAACAGAACTGGTATGTTATGTAAACTAACATTGTGCAAATGGAAGCAAACGAACCAGTATTTCTCATCCCATGTCCCATGCTTCCTCAGTTTACTCGCTACAATGCCAGCCGGTGTGAGCTCACATGTTTTAATGTGTGCGTATGCAGCTGCACTATGATTAGAGAGGGGGCGCGCGAGCGGCAAGTAAGAAACGGCAAAAATTGTTCCATTTCTTGCTTGGGCTAGCTTTGCCGAGATTTTTGATTTTTGATTTTTTCTCTATGCCCGGCATTTACATGTGTGTGTTTATGCATGCATATGCAGCACGTTTGTATTAGTGGTAATTGTTTGGGTAGTTTTATTGAACTGCCTCAATTATGATTTTATGAGTTTGGAAATTTGTGGTCAATTTAATTTCAAAAAATAATATTATAAAAATTATTCAAGGCTAACCATTTATTACGCATGTATGTATATGTTTATTATTATTGCTATATTTATTTTTATTTTTATAAAAATATTTAAATATCTTAGAACTAATTAATCAAACAAAGACATGTTTATCTGATAGCGCTAAATATTTTACATTTATAATAAAGTCATATCATTATAATCTATATGACGTATTTCTAATAAGCAGCAACAATAATTTGACATCACCCAGAAATCTATGAACGCATATTTTTATGCACACAAACAGCAACACAAAAAAATGATATATATAAACTGACAACAACGAGGCTTCACATCCCACAAATCAACAGGATGGCATTGACATCGATTTGAATGGTGAGGAAGTAGCATCAAGTACGCCTCAAGCATCTGTTGGAGAGCTGGTGTCGCGCAGATATTTTGACGGCTACTTGATTGCTAAGAAGAAGTTTAATTGCCCAAAATGCGATATTGCCCTCAACCATATGGGCTCATTAGCAAGTCGAAGTTATGAAGACCTGATACACGCACGGAATTTTGCTACGGACAAAATGTGCCTTACAACCCCATCAGATGATTTCATCCTAGTGTGCAACTTGCATTATGAGTCCTTTGCCGAAATTTTCGATAGGTCGCCGCAACCAAGACACCTGTGCAAGACCATAACTGAAGAATGTCTTCGTCGAACCAATACAGTATATCCTATTTGGTTCGATACACAAAACAGCTGATACAACCACCGCCTGGAATTGCTGAAGAAATTGTTAGTCATATTAACAAGAAAAAGAGCAAAGTGGCTGTTCCAGGAAATGCAGTTGAGGCAGACATCCGAAACTCATGGGCCCATGGCGAAGAAGCTAAAAATTTTGAAGCAGTGAATCATCACGTAAGTTTGCAAATAAAAAGTACATTAATTAAAAAATATAATTAATATTAATGCTTTTTATAGGCCGGGCTCAGATTTCTTCAGGATTGGTCCCCCACATATGAACAGTCGCATACTTGCACTCGCTAATGGGTAAATATGAAATGTGCTTTTTTTTTTATAATTACACTAATTTTACTTTTATCGTTTCAGATTGATTGACCCAGGATTGATTACCCTGATGCACAACAGTGTATAGAAGACTGTGCGGCATAAGCCAGGCCCACGACCCATGAATAGAAGGATGACTTTGGATGCATGCGCTTAGAAGGATGACCCTGGATGGATGCAGCATCATGGAAGACCCTGGAACAAACCCCAAGAAGGATGTCACTGAAGGATGTGCCTGAGGGATGACACTGGAAAGATGACAAAAGGCAAGCTGAGCTGCTAAGCAGCTATGTAACTATTGAAATATATTTATTTTGAATTTTCATGATACTAATGTAATTTATTTAATTTATTTATATTTTCATATTGCGAGCGAATGAGATAGCAAAAATCTCGACAGGCAGGCAAAGCAAGAAATGTAAACAACGCACACGACACATTTTGACCCTTTTCTGAGTGCTGAAACAAGAACGGCTGCACATGCTATCCGCTATCGCGCTCACGCACAGGCAGAACATAGAAAAGTACCGCTATGCCTAGGTCCCGGGGCCTGAGACGAAATAACTGTTCTTCTTCGTATTACTAATTGCAATATCTTGTATACTATTGTCTTTGGTATAAGCAAAACGAGCGCAGCGAACCGACTTTTTACTCGCTAGTTCGTTTGCTTCGGTCTTGCGCAAAAGTCCAGGGTCATACAACATGAACAATTCTGTAAACGCATCTTTACATTAAGTTGTCTCTGGAATAGACTAACATAAGATTAACATAAGAATTACTATCGACATTTACATTAATGTTAACATTAACATCAACGTTAACGTTAACATTAACATCAGCTTTATTGACTGTTACATGATCTGATCCATGATGAAATAACACAAGGTGGTCCCGTCGGCAACAGACATCCACTTATTGTATGCTTGCAATAAGTGCGACTGAAAAGAACATAGTATACTGAGTGTCGTATTGAGTGTGAGTGAGGCGGCAATGTGATTGTTGATTAACCCTTAGCATGTCCGTAGGGTTTGATATGGCATTTATAATAAAAAGACGAGACATTGTTTTAAAGTTTAATTTTTAATAATTTTGCATTACCAATTAACCGCTGCTTCTGGTTCTTAATACAAATTTTTTTGTTTAAATATTTAACCTTAAAATAAATTCTAATTTTAAAATAAAAAGAAATTACTAATTTATCGAGCTCTACATGTTGTGCTGCGATTATTAATTTTTCTTTTAAATTTTTGGTTATTTTAAAATTTAATTGTGTGAAATGAGCAAAAATTTTTTAATTCATATTGTTTAGTGCACGCTCAAGGGTTAATCAACAACAAAGAAAAATTCGTCCGCAGTCAACCTTACTCGTCAACAAGCAAACGTGCACTGAAATAAGTGTATACTTCGTAAAACTTCGGCAGCCGATGGGACCACCTTGTGTTATTTCATCATGATCTGATCCTTTTATTGTGAGTTACTTTATGTTATACTATTCTACAGCACAGAGCAAGCCCCGTTGTAGTTTTGAAGCTTGTAAGAAAGAAACCAAGAGTAAGTCTTGATCGAGCTGCAAAATAAAATGGACTTGTGTGGCATAGCGTCATATCTCCGACGACATACATCTCCGCCAAGTGCATTTTTCTGGCGGAGATATGTCGCTTTTTTTATGTAGTTTCTTAGCAACTTATCTCCGCCGTATCAAAAACGACATATCTCTGCGCGGAGCTATGACGTTCTGAAAAGACATATCTCCGCCGCAACAAAAACGATATATCTCCGCGCGGAGCTATGACGTTTTGAAACGACATATCTCCGCGCGGAGGTATGTCGCAAAGAAACGACATATCTCCGCGCAGCGATTTTAAGCAAATTATGTCGATACACCAACGAAAAATAAAGAAAATAAGTAAGAAATGCAATAGAAAAGAAATAGGCAGTGAAGACAAAATCGCGGCAACGCACATGTACATGTATTTCTTTATTTATTCACATCTTTATTTTCAACTTGATTCTTAACTGTAAATGCACAGGAAGAAAAAATTTGCTAATGGTGTATACAACGCTACCGTATAGCTTATAAATAATTTTTAAATTAGGAAGTCACATTCATTAATCAAAAATTGGTGAAACATTTCTTGCAGTATCTAAAGTTAAATTAACTTATAATGTCATCTGTACCTAAGAATATTTATTTTTAATTTTGTAAACAGATAATTTTTTCGGTGTAGTAGACAAAGTGTGTGTGGCGCGCGCCAAAAATGTGCCGCATTATTCTGCTGCATTCACTTAGTTTCGGTTGCTCAAACAGAACGAACATGGACTGCGAAAACATTCAATTTGAATTAAAAGAAGGAAGCCGAGCGGGCTGCTCATTACTGATGTTTTCAATAATGGAGTAACAAATTTATGCAAAAAATAAACAATTAAAACTAGGCGAAACCGCATATGTGTGCCGGATCAAGTTCTGTAAAGCCAGAGTTTGCTTAAGTGCAGACAAATCTAGGGCTTACTCAAAACCCGAAAATAATGTGCACAATCATGCCAGAATCATGAAATAAAAAAAAATCACTGCTCTTATTGAAATAAAAACGAAGTGCAAAAATAATAGCAATTTCGACACAAAAAAGATATTCAACGACGTTCTTGCTGAGTAAGTTAACATATTAAATGAAATTTAAACAAAACATGCTGCATTGCCACATACATGTGTATAGTGACGAAATAGTAAATAGTTCGCCTCAACCAAAAACTCATAAGCGAGCTAAACCAATATTTTCTTTTCTCCCGCTAACCGATATTTCAGAAGCCAATGAGCAGCAGCTTACATAAATAAACAAAACTAAATCTTGATGCATTACGATTTTAATCAAGCCGCGCTCATAATTAAGAATCCCAATAATACCAAATTGTAAACACCAATTGTTTTGATTAATACCAAATTGTAAACACCAATTGTTTTGATTTCTAAGCACTTAGTTTTAATAAGACAAAGTGATAATATCACTTTGTGAAATACTTTACTAAACCGAGGTCTCATCTTTGAGACAATGCAATTGTACTTGCATTTTAAAAGATCAACCCGCTCGAGCAACACTTAACTTAAAATAAAATACTCTTGAACGAAAATCAAAGCGAGTCTTATTTGTTAAAACAAACACGAAACGTTCTCAAGCTCATCCCATTCGTGCCACGCTTAACTTAAATAAAACCACTTTTAAACGAAAATCAAACCGTGTTTTATTGTTAATGCAAACGCTAAACATAATTGTATGCATTTATTTACTTATAAATTATGAATGTATTTATTTATAAATGATTGTGTAGGTTGGTCGATATTGGCAACGAACCCCCCCACCCGAAAGAGCTACGGAACCAAAGGATCCCGACCGCCATGCCCGTCAACCAGTGTCTGTGGTTAGAGATGCTACGCCTGACCCAGCAGTACCGAGCCCACTGTTGTATTTCGCTCTCGAGCGCAACACACAGTAGGGCAACCTTGATGACGCTACATATTTATTTTATGTATGCATACGTATCAAAACATATTTATGAAAATATGTTTGTTCTTACATACAAACATTTTTATGTGCATTTGAGCAGACTAGAAATGCACACAGACTGATGCATTATTTTTCTGTTGAATTAATTAGGAAAACTATTGGGTTCAGTGTTTATTAGAGACTGAAAACAGAAAAATCATAATATGTGCTGCGTCGCAGGCAGCCAGACTTAAGCATAAAGAAGAACAGAAGAATTTCCGTTATATTTCAGTGAACGGACGTATGCGTAAAACAAAACAGGGAATAGACATAAGCGGTGTGTACATTTCATATTTTAACACTCCTTCTCAACGCGATGTCTATTTTCAAAGAATTTAAATTTAAGATTTCAGCTTAGTCTAAACATTATTTCAATCCTAACAACTTAATAAATTTTTCATGTTTGACCTTACATAAATTCTTTGTTAGTATATCAGATATCATATCATTTGTGGGAATGTATTTTATATCGATTACTTTATTTTTATACATTTCCCGTACAAAGTGATACTTGATATCTATATGCTTGCTACGAGAATGAAATCTGGAGTCTTTTGCAAGGTATTGTGCACTCTGATTGTCGCTAAAGATCATCAGTGCACCCATGGGTCCGAAGCCTATCTCGTTCATTAGCTTTTTCATGTAAACTGCTTCCTTGGTTGCTGTAGAAAGGGCTACGTACTCCGCTTCCGTAGAACTAAAGGAAACAAGGTTTTTCTTCCTCGATTCCCAAGATACAGCTGCTCCAGCCATGAAGATCGCCCAGCCACTGAAGGATTTGCGATCCGTACTATCGCCAGCCCAGTCGGCATCTACAAAGCAATGAGCAGGAACACCAGTCTTTTCATAGTGTAGTTGCATATTTGAGGTACCTTTAAAGTATCTCAACACACGCTTCGCAGCCACCTCATGCTCCTTGTGGGGATTTGAATTTTTCTGTGCTAGCTTCGCAACAGAATGTATTATATCTGGCCGTGTTGTTAACGCCAAATACAATAACGAGCCAATTAGCGATTGGTAGCGCGTTTTGTCTACCTGTGGGCAGTCGATGACGTCACACTTGGTCTGGTAACCGACTTCTAACGGTGTCGAGTTAGCTTTGCAGTCCTGCATACCATACTCGCTCAGCAGATTATTGATGTATTGCTGATGGCCAATGGAAACGCTACCAGTTTTGCCAACTCTTTCAATTTCCATGCCCAGGAAATGCTGCAGTTGTCCGCCATCAACTACATCAAGTTTACTTGATATGAGCTGCTTTATGTGATTTACGTCTTCTTCTCGAGTACATGCAAGTATAAAATCGTCAACGTAAACAACAATTATATTTAAATACCCATTAATTTTGGCAGTGTAAATACACGGCTCGCTTGGACAAGGTGCGAATCCGATTTCGAGAAGAGTGCTTTCCAGTTTTTGATTCCACTCCCGGCCACTTTGCTTCAGGCCGTATAACAATCTTTGCAGTTTCAGCACACCTTTAGGCTGACCTGCATCCACGAATCCTTCTGGTTGCCGCATGTAAACTACGTCATGTAGCTCACTATTGAGATACGCAGCTGATACATCCATTTGATATAAGTGCATCTCGTGCTCGACGGCCAACGCAATTACTAGTCTGATCGATGAATAACGCGCTACAGGAGAAAAAGTGTCCTCGTAGTTGATCCCGTATTGTTGTCCACAGCCCTTTGCGACTAGTCGTGCCTTGAAACGCTCCACGTTTCCATGTTTATCACTCTTGGTGGTGAAAACCCATTTGCATCCGATTACCTTTTCACCAGCAGGAAGGTTAACCAAACGCCATGTTTTAGTGCCTTGCAGATGGTCATACTCCTTCTGCATCGCAGCTTTCCAGTTATCCGCATACTGTGAGTTAAGCGCCTCTTTTACACTTGTTGGCACACATATGTCTTTTGCAGCTAAATTGATCGTGTTGTATTCCTTGCGAGGACGACCAACACTTCCCGTGCGAACAATTTTTGGCCTCCCTGGCCCTCTTTTTGGCATTGCTTGGCTCATTTCAACATCAGATTCACCATCATTTTGCCCAAGTTCATCAACTGCTGCCACCTGCTGCTCTTGATCTGGATCCTGCTGATCAGATTCGTACTGGTTATTAAAATTTCCAGGTGCAGTTTCCAAAACCAAAACATCAGATAAGTTTTGATCCGATTCCGGATTTGACGCAGATTGGTTCTCTATGAACACAACATCTCTGGCAATCGTGACGCTGCGTTTGCTAGAATTATACAAACGATAAGCTTTGGAAGTCTCAGAATAACCTAATTGCCTTAGTGCCAAATACTCTTAAGTGGGATACGCTCGGCCTTTTTCCATACCATGCTTCATATGGAGTCTTGTCGCATAAAAAAGCAGTCTCAGACCTATTGCGTAAGTACGCTGCTGTCGTGATCGCCTCACCCCAAAAAGACTCGCCGACTCCAGCATGCAACATCATGCTACGTGCCCTTTCTACCAAGGTTCTATTCGCGCTTTCAGCTACACCGTTTTGCTGTGGGGTGTGGGGAACCGTACGCTGTGGTTTTATCCCGTGGCTCGATAAAAAACCTTCAAATGCATTACTCAGATACTCGTGACCGTTATCGCTTCGAAATGCCTTGATTTTTTTGCCAGTCTGATTTTCGGCCATCACTTTAAAGTCTTTAAATTTTTCGAAAATTTCATCTTTGCTTTTTAACGTGTATATCGACACATAACGCATATTGTCGTCTATAAACGTAGCAAAATAACGCGCACCGCCCTGTGATACTGTTGGCATTGGACCACAAATGTCAGAATGTACTAGGTCAAGAACATCTTTCGCGCGATTACCAGAATTTTTTGGAAATTTCTTAACGCATATTTTACTTTTAGCGCAAATTTCACACACAAAGTTGTTCAAATCACACGCGTTGGCTTGCAAGCCGTAAACCATGTCTTGTTTAATCATTTTGTTTAAACTGTTAAAGTTCAAGTGTCCGAACCTCTCGTGCCACTTAACAAGATTATTTAAATTTGCATTTGCTGCAAACACTCTTTTCACTTTGCTTTGAAACATGAACAAGTCATTATTTTTGTTTGCAATCATTATAGTGTCACCGTTACAATTTTTTACATACGCTTTGTTCTTTTCGAATTGTACTTTAAAACCATTTTCGGTTGCTTTAGGCACAGGAATAAAATTACACTGCAGATCTTTTACGTATAATACATCATTCAATTTGATCGTATGTTTTTGCCAGTACAACTTTACAGTACCGCATTTCTCTGCCTCAATGTAATTGTCACCAGCTAATTTTATTTTTTCTTTGTGCTTTCGGATACAAGTAAACAACGATTTGTCCGCACACAAATGAGCTGTTGCTCCACTGTCCACGCACCACGAGTTTTGTTCCAAATTGTCTTTGTTTACCGTTGCACTAAACACCGCAAGCGACGATGGGTTTTTGTTTCCCTCTTGTGCCTTTTCACTTGTGTTTTCTTTTTTCTCTTTTGATCTACACTGTGCTGCGAAGTGCCCGCGACGGCCGCACGACCAGCATTCTAAATTTTTCTTGTCTTTTTTTGGTCTGTACTTTTTACCGTTCTCTTGTCGCGACGAATACATTTTTTGCTTCGAATTGTCGGTAGGTATCGCGTTTGTTTTGCGTCTTTCGCCTTCTTCGAGTAATTTTACTTTGAGAGCGCTTAGCGACGGCAATGTGTCCCGCGTCTCGATGGCGACTACAAAATTCTCGAAATCATCACTCAAGCTTGGTAGCAATATTATAGCAAGCATTTCATCAGGCACAACTTGTTGGATTTCACTTAGTTTTTCTACTAGATCAGAAAAACGATTCAAATGCTCCCGAACACTTTCCGTACTTAGCATTTTAATGTACATTAACTGTTTAAACAACTGGATTTTACGCGCCGGACCAGACGGAGTATGGACCTCGGCTAACCTTTGCCAGGCTTCACTTGCTGTTTTACAGTGCTTAATGTAGTTTATTTGCGCTGGTTTCACGCACAAAAATAAACTCGCTAGTGCCTTTTCGTCTTTGTTGTCAAAAAAAGCCTTTTGTTCCAACGAATCATTTGCGTTCTTTGTCAATCGGCCGCATGCCACTGACCACAGATCAGCATGTATAAGCAGACTTTTCATCTGCACTGACCAAACACTGTAGTTTTCACTATCCAGTTTTTCAATAGCAAATTGGGAACTCATTTTGCACAACTCACTGAGTCTCTTTTTGTTTCACGAATTAAATTTATCCGGTGTCTTTTCGACTTACTCGCGCAGTTTTATTTGCTGCCTGGGCCCATAACCTATTGGGTTCAGTGTTTATTAGAGACTGAAAACAGAAAAATCATAATATGTGCTGCGTCGCAGGCAGCCAGACTTAAGCATAAAGAAGAACAGAAGAATGTCCGTTATATTTCAGTGAACGGACGTATGCGTAAAACAAAACAGGGAATAGACATAAGCGGTGTGTACATTTCATATTTTAACAAAAACAAATGGTGATGCGGAGATAGAAATAAATTATGACTCTGTCAAATGCACTTTGCAAAGAGTCAGCCTTTTTTTGCCAAAGTCTCCATCTTCTCCAGAGAATGTTGTGGAAGCTTATAAAGACGAAAATATAATGCAACTTTTTGGAATGACCAAAGGACAAAATTCAAAACAGTTCTATAAAAAAGTCTACGTATCGAGCTCGTTTGCTTATTGCATATTTGCATCAGAAAAGGTAATCGACTTGATGCAAGCCAACGTTGGGAAGCACAATAGGCATTTTTTAATTGATGCTACATTTAAAGTGTGCTTTTGGAGAATTCAAGCAGCTTTTAATAATCTATATTAAATATTTGCAGAAGGTAAATTTCTTGTAATACTACACTTTATTCACTACAAATTAAAATTTTTTTCTAAAGATTACCCCTTTTATTTTTGTTTTGATGACTCGGAAAACAGCACCTATTCACATACATAGACTCGAATATTTGCTGCCTTAAAGGAGCACCCTTCATTTCCGATTACGAAAAGGCAATGCGTAACGCGTTAAAAGGCCTGCATCCCAACATGAGTTTTTACGCCTGTTGGTTTCATCTCACTCAGGCATGCAAGAGAAATGCCAAACAATCGAATGGCTTTGAGAGCACGCTGAATGCAATAAGAAGGCGAACACGCTTTTTATGAAATTGTAGCATTTGCCATTTTTACCGGAAGGTAAAATTATCGAAGGTTTTACCCTTCTAAAGTGTTAAGCACTAAAGATGGACAAGAAGCTGTTTTCGTCGTTTTTAAAATATTTCAAGAGACAGTGGCTCAAAAATTTCTGTTTTACGTATTGTTTGATGATTAAGTTGTATTTTACTAATTAATGTTTCCCCATCATTTTATAGGAGGGACCCAAAAGCATATCCGTGTTTAAGCGGTCAACTAGAACCACGAGCTCAGTGGAAGCTTACAATTTGAATTTGGGCAGTAAAATTCCAGCTAAGGGGCACTTTTTTAAATTTGTCCAATGTCTGATTGATGCAGAGTACGAAAAAAGTTTCGAATTCGCTTTACTTTTTCAAAATGGTGGTAATGGAAATCAGCCACAGAAGAAGAACCTTCGTGTAAGTAGAATACATTTTAAGTGAATCACATTAAATAGTATGTTGACTCGATTATTTTTGTTCTCAGGATCGGTCAGAAAAAATTATGAACGCGATGGATCTTTTTAAAAGAGTTGAAATAGATAAACAGGCATTTCTGACATGCATTGTTTCGCTTGCTGACCGCTTTTCGAAGCAGGACTTCCTTGAAAGTGTGGATAATGAAGACAATTTAACCGGAATATCTTCTGTTATGTCATCTTCCACATCGTCACTTTCATCGAATGAATCGAATTTAAGTCAGATATCTGATAAATCGTTAGTGAAATTAATCCATGCAACGTGTGCCTAAGTAATCCAAAGTCTGTGTTGTTGCGCCCATGTAATAATGTTAACATTTGTGGGACATGTTGGGATCACATTGTGGCCCACAACCAAGCAAGAGAAGACTTGGAGGAAGAAAATGACAAGCCAAAATGTCCAACCTGCAACCAAAACGTTGAATACCCCGATTCCACTAGGCTGCATCTTTCATTAACAGCGAGTCGAAGATGTAGGCGATTCCACTATAAATCCAATTGCATTTAGCATTCGGCATTACAACAAACACATAGAATCGACCATGTTAAAGATCTGTTCAGTGCTCTGTAATGTTAACTTCTGACATTCCCAGTTGGTCGGTTTCGAACCAACTGGGAATGCAGCCAACCAACGGGGAATATTTGAATAAGATTCCCATTGTGCATATGTGAATCTTATACAAAGAGATGCAACATCTTCAAATTCCAATTACATACTTGCATCTTGCTGTAGTGGAATCGGGGTATTAGGCGCGACACAACTCTGTGTGTGCAATTGTATGCACGACAGCAGAGTGACAGAGAGTGACTCTGCTGTCGAGTAAGGTCTGACCGTATGGCGCTGACTGAAAAAGAGAAACGGAGATGGCAATATAGTAGATGGAATAGTGAAATAGTGAGGCCCCGTTTCGCGAGTTATGCTGTTTAGTCTTGTGTGCGCATCGAAACGAGCAGAACTTGCTAGTGCAACAAATTAGTATTTGAATAAACAGAGACTTAATAAATAAAACTATGGATGAAAACATGCCTCTGTTATCAGAAGTGGAATCCGCTTGCCTTCCGATCTTGGCACTGCATCCAACATTACAGCGCTGATAGCGCAAAACCGCAATCTCATGGAAATTATACAAAATTTGCAGACACCAAGGGTGGCCACAACTGATGAAAAGGCAAAACACGTGACCTTACCAAAATTTAATCCGGACGGTGCAGGTGCGGATGCCTCAGCATGGTGCACAACAGTCGACCTTATCATGGCGGATAATGTGGTTGAGGGCAGCGGTCTGGTGATGGCATTGAGCAAAGCGCTAGAAGGTAGCGCCTCGCATTGGCTATCCCAAGTATGCTTTGCTGGCATCACTTGGACGCAGTTTAAGGAGCTATTTATCGGACGGTTTGTTGGAATTGAGACGGGTGCAGCTGTTCTACTCAACGTATTAAACGGCCGACCAAAATCTGGAGAAGGGTTGGCTGAATACGGCACTCGCATTGACACGCTGCTAATGTCAAAATGGAAAGCTCAAGATTTTGAAGAAATCGCAGTTTCCGTAACATTGGCGCACATGGTTCAACTTGATGGTAAATTGTCACGCTGGATTTTTACCAACAACGTTAAAACACGTAATGAGCTCCAGCAACAACTACAAGCACACGCTTTTAATAAGCGCAGTTCCGATGGCGACGTGTTAAATACTTTTGAACATTAGAAGACCAAGTTTTCGACCCTGATAAAATGTAACTATTGTGGAAAGGCTGTCCATAAGTACACCGATTGTCGAGCTAGATTGGAGAAGGGCAGGAGCACTGAAAAGAATCACAACGGAAGCAGTACATCTGGAGCCAAGGAGTGGAAGAGTGTCAAATTTTATGAGTGCGACGAAATGGGACACTTCGCATCCGCTTGTCCAAAAGGCCGATCCAGTGGAAACGGCAAAGCCTATGAGAAGCGTGTTGACATTTGCAGAGTAGCTCCACCATCTGGAATGATAAGGCTGTCTGGTGAGTCTGTTCCATTCTGCTTCGACTCAGGAGCTGAATGTTCATTACTGAGGAAGAAGCATTTGAACGATTACAGATTGTGTTAGAAACTTTAAGTATTCACAAAATCCTTAGGTATAGCAGCACGAATGGGACAAGCCTGGTTAGATTTCGTATCAGTTATAATGTTTACAACTTTTCCATCAATTAGTGTTAAATATAATTTGAATGACACTTCAACAGATTTTCCATCACCAATTGATATTCGTACGTTTTTCAAAGCTTTGATTTCGCTTTTTAAATCAAAATCTTCATTTAAAACAATTTCTTTTGTCTCCTTTGTGTACTGCAGCTTAATTGGCCGACAAAATCTTAGAGATTGTGGTTTACGGTTGTCCTAAATTGGCGTTCCCGAAAAAAGTAGTAATCTTTAACGAATAATTGTAGTAGCTAAGAGGGAAGCAACGGAGCTATTTGACGAACTGGGCTCATTAAATTTTTGCTTAAATCGAGCTTGACCAGTGCTGCTATCAAATTCATAGCTTAATATTAATTCGGACCTTAATATATCGTGTCTTTTTTTCATCCATTACAGCTTAAAAAACGTTTTTTTGCATCTCAACGATTCTTTCTGCCGTGTGCTGTGAAATAGATTGCAGATTGGAAAAGGTCTCATTTGCTTCGATACCCTGAGGTCGACATTTAAATTTTCAGGCAATAATATTGCTATAGTGCGGATATATATCGGAGTTTCTTAATTTGTTTTTATGTCGTATTGCATTGTACTGTACTTTCGTAAAATTATTTTCAAGAATAAAAGCTAAAGCCTCATCCGCAGTAAGTGGAATTGGCTTTTCGGAATTTTGTGTACACATTTAATGCATTTTTGCTGGCCTTGTTGGGCTTTTCATACTCTCTTTAAGAACTGCAGCTAAATCGGAATCACCTTGTTTACGAGCTGATGTTGCTGCTGCACGAACGAGAAGATTAGTATCAGCTTTCTCAGTTGAAAGGTCTGCGGCTTCTTTTCGTTTTCCAAATTCTGACTTTGTGTTGAATGGCAGACGTAGACGACCAACAATTGGAGTTTTTTTTTGATGTGTTAACATCTATAAGCGCGGGTAGCAAAAACCAAGCGGTTCAATACATGCAAACCTCACACCGCGTTAGCATCACAGCGTTATCAGCGTCGACGCTTTCAAAAAAATTTTGCAGCGTTAGCATAGCAAATAGTATGTGTTTGTTGTAAAAACATTTTCTCTGCTCAAAATAAGTATGATGGTATTGGTGCTTGGTGCAGCAGCAGAGAAGCCCCAGCCCGGGACGTTCGAGCCATGCAGCTGTTAAGCAAAGAGAATGATGAGTGTTGAATACCCTAATAAATTATAAGTGCTATTGTGGACGTGTAATTCAATAATATATTTGCTATAACTGCATACTTTGATTAGTATAAGTTGGCGCTTAGCAAACAATTGAGAAATTACTAAAATAGTTTAATAATATTAATTGATTAATTGATAAATATAGCAAATAAGCTTGTTAGGGTATGCAGAAACATCATTCGTCCAAGGCAATTCTGTTTTGCTTCTTCGTGAATGCACAGACACAAAACACACACACATTTACAGACAAACATAGCGGACTTCTATAATAAGAATATGAACTGACGAATGATGAGTGTTAGATACCCTAATATTATATAAATGCTACTGTGAATATAATATATATGCAATAACAGCATAAGTTGTCGCTTAGCAAACAATCGAGAAATTAGTTTAATAATAATTAGTTTAATAATATTAATTAATTAATCAATTAATATAGCAAATAAACTAGGTAGGGTATCCCACACCATCATTCACTTATTAAAGAAGTTCGCTATGTTTGTCTGTAAGTGTTTGTGTGTGTCGGTGCGTATTTATGCGTATGCATGGCGCGCTTTGTTGTTCTGCTGGTGGCGGTCAAAAGCAAAACAAAAAGTAAATTTGAATGGTTTTGCAATTGTTAACACATCGCTAGTGAGTTCGAAAACACATTATTTAAAAAAAAAAAAAAAAAAAAAATCACAAGAACGATTTGAGTGCATGTGTAAAAATCTATCCAAACTCCCAACAATTTACAAATTGAAACCAAACCAAAATAACAATTAAATAAAAATAGTGCAAATCCATTGAAATCTTAAATTTAGCTAAAGTCGTAAAACAAAAACCGACAAGTTAACAGCACAACTCTTCTTTTCTAAGCATGACAACCAAAGAAAACTTCTAAGAGGCATTTCTATTTAATTTTGCTTTTACCTTTGCACTTTTAAAATGTAAACAAAACAGATTTGCCCTTCACGAAATACGTAGAACAGCTGTTCAAGCAAGCTATCACGGCAGGGTTGTCAAGCAACATGAGTTACTTGGCGGGCAAAATATTAAATATTTATTTTGTCTAAGAATTATAAGAGATAAGACAATACGTATTTTGATTTTATTATTTATTAAATATAACACTAATGCCCTGAGGCCAACCTTGAAAACAATGACAACAATAGCAAATGCATTTTAGGCAATTTTTGTTTTTGAAGGGTAGCAACTCTTTTTGGCCATTTTCGTTTTACGTATTTGCTCCGAAAAATGAAATCTTCCTAACTTCTAGCACACCTACGGTTCTGTTTTAGAGATTTGAAAACCTGCTCGAGCCAAAACCTCTAGAGATGGCACCCCCCTGATAAAGTTATATACAGAGCTCGCAAAATACGGTTAACCCTCAAATATACCGCAATCGGTCTCGTTCAGATTACGGTTGCGGGGTTTCCGTCGAGCAAACACAAGAATCAGTCTTGCAATAAAAATTTAGGAAGAGTGAAATGGTCGTGTGTCATAAAATAATTATCTGCAAATGAGTAAAATGTTAAAAGTGAATGCAAAAAAGGTCTTTTTGTATCAGACGCGTCACGACGCACACGAGGCAGCGTGTGCGTAACCCTCTGCCACGCCGACTGAACAAAATCACACGTACACACACACGCAAAGTAGACCGACGCAAAAGACACAGAAACACGTATACATATGCAAATGATCTTTTTGCGTTTGTGCTCTACCAAAAAGGTCCGCGGAAGGCACGAGTAAAACGACAACGAAAAAACGGTCCTTGGTTGAATATTCAACTCATTGATCAAGAACAGAAAAGAGGGTGGTTTTTTGCTCCCTTTATTCATTCTGTCCCAATGTAACCGTTCTTTTTCGGACGTTCTGAAAGTGAAGGCCTTTTTTTGCGAGCTCTGGTTATTTATGAAAATATATTCATCAGTTTAAATATTAATTTATATTTTTTCTGATATCTAAAAATATTGATTGATAATTTAAGCAATTGTAAATATAAATTAATAAATTTGTTTTTTGCTTATTTCTCAAACAAATAGTTTTTTATAATAAGGGTATTCAATTGCTATGCTATGTGCGTAAAGTGTTATATATAACACAGTGTAGCTAGTGAGTGCACATTTTACGTTTCATTTAGTCGTATTTGTGCTAAGTCAGCTGTTTGCCAGTTCGATGACAATACAATCGATAGTTTAATTGAATTAAGCAATTGTTTAGCTGAAAGAAATCATACACAATAATTTTCCACACATCATCCTCGCTCTAGCGTTTTATTTCGTTCTCCCGCACTTTTTTTTCTTTTGTCGCTTCTGCCACTGTTCAAAACATCAGTTTAGTCTTTTAAACTAATAAATAATAAAATTTAATTACTTTTACAACCAAAACTCGCCTAGTGTGACCTAGTTTAATTATTTTAATAATCTCGAAAACAGCTGTTTTCATAAATAGTCTGGCAACCACTCAATAGCACATATAGTACAATCAAGAACGATGAAACTTAGATTGCGCAGTCAGGGGCTCACCTGACATTGTAGTGGATTTGAATAAGTTACGACTGTTAAAAGTGAATTAATTGATTGAAAATGCGCTGTGCAGTTTTTAGATGAAACAATAATAACAAATTGTTCTCCAAATTGTTTTGGCTATTAATTAAGTCACTTCACTTTTATAATAACAGATAAGACACAGAGGGTGTAAAAGGGTGTTACTTCCGGACGTGATCACAATAGTTTACCAAAATTTCCCGAAAATCGGTTCAGCGATTTCAGAGTCTATAAGGAACAACTCCACATACATTGCCATTTATATATACTTATAGATCATAGTCTTATATATATAGATTCTCGTGTCACGGGGTGCGTTATTGAACTCCTCCGAAACGGCTCGACCGATTTTTATGAAATTTTATATGTCTATTCAGTAGGTCTGAGAATCGGCTAACATCTATTTTTCATCCCCCTAAATGTTAAGGGTGGTCATTCCAAATTGGTTTGTTTGTAAATGCATATTTGAATATTTAATCAAAGGCAATTCAAAAAATATATCTAAAAAGCCAAACGTAGTTAGAAATTCTAACATTCAGTGTAGCCAGTTAATTGTGAGTGGAGCTAAAATAAAGTTAAAAAATTGTCGAAAACAGAATTTTTGAATCTGTGTGTGAAAAGGCGGTTCAATTGTAAAACGAAAATACAACTCTTGCTTTAATTGTAAAAAACTTATACATTCTTGCTAAAAAAAATGCCAAGAACACGGAGAGGGTCCAATTTGAGTCGTCAAAGTATCAATTCTAGATCCATGCGAGATATAAAAGCACGAAGATTAAGCCAAAAAATTCAAGAAAATGTCGAGAATGTCGCATTTACGTGATTCACAAACACAAGAGGCACGAGATAAAAGAAACCAACAAAGACAACTGGAACGAAGATAAACGCGCAGATTCATAGAGGAATCGACCAACAACGCCAACAAGTTCATCGTGCTTTTACGTCAGATTCATTTCTTCGGTTAGCATTCCAGTTAAATAAAGCATACTTTTATTGTTTAAACGCTTTCGAAATAAATATATCCCCGCACACTTAAAGCTTATAATTTTTTTTTTTTTATCCAAGAGGGGGGTGCAGCAACGCGCATCGGGTCAACTAGTATACATATATAAGTTAATGGCCAATATAAAAAAAATATAAATTTTTGCATGTCTATTTGATAAAGTTGCTTTAGAAATGCTTTGCATATTCCCACAAAAATGCTGTTATTAGCTGGCTTCCCATAATATAGTTTTCAACACTAATACGCTCGTTAACTGGCGAGCCGCCACAATCGTTGTTTGCAATAGGCAAAACTAATACATTCTTCTGCAAAAAATGTTGAAAAATAGAAGGGGCCAATAAAGCTCCTCCATCACGTATAAAATTTGGAGTTACTTTATAAGTCTCAGCCATGGCGCTATGAGCGGCTTCATACTCAGGCGAGTCAAGCTGACCGTTCCAGGCAGGTATTGCAAACTTTTCAATTAGCTCCATCTTATTGGGGGACCCTCGACGTACCCACGCACGACCAAGATGCTGTTGTAAAGCGTTGGTTATTTGATCAGCATTTTGATTGGGTGTCATGGAAAACGAAAACTTGCCGATAACCTTATTTGGAATGATAAAGCGTGCTTCCTTTTCAGCATTTGCTCCTTCGATTCCATGAATTGAAATATGCGGCCTGACCCAGTTACTGGTCAATGCCGCCTGCTTTTGAGCTTGATGGGGGAGGTCTTGAACATCAAGCCTTTGACCAAACTCAGTGTAATTGAACTCTGTAAGTCGATACACATTTCTATCTGTCTGAAATGCTTCTTGTGAATCCTTAAAGAGAATGTGCATTTCACAATCAACCAGTGAACTAAGCAAATAAAAAAGATCTGGAAGGGCCTCATATAAGGTTCCACAGTTTTCGCAGCTACTCAAGGGCTTATTCGCACACTCAATTGACAGATGATAATATACCAATCCTCTTGAACCAGATACAATGCATGGTGTGGTACTGCTTTGCCAGCGTCTTGTAGCTATAACAACGCAGGATACCTCACGAAAAAAACTGATTCGCTGCTGTAGTACATCCTGCAATCCCAAACTTCCACTGTGCGCCATGCTTTCAATGAGAAATACTATATTTGTGGGGAGACTTACGCCAGCATCACGATATGATTGTATAGCGTTTAGCCAGCACAGTAACGGTCCCTTATCAAGAGCGACTCCTCGCCCAATTAAATAATTTCCCCGCTCAGCCATAACAAAAGGATCAGTGACCCAACCGTCCTCCAAAAACGCTTCCTCCACATCAAGATTACCATAAACTAACACAGTTGGCTTCTTGCTACTGGGCTTTAGAACTCCAACAATTACTTTTGGCATAGGTATAATATTGGCAAAATCTGGTAAGATTTGCATTCCCATGTTTTCGCTAAAGGCTACTACATCCAATGTAACGAGTCGCTTAAGCATCCAATCAATTGCTCGCTGCATTTCTTTTCGTGATTCAGCGTTCGCAGATACTGTTTTATGACCCACTAGTTGCCACAGGTCATTAATGTAGCACTCACGCTTGATTAATACGATTTCAAAAAGCCGACTCAGTGTGCTATTAACAACTTTTGGTAATAAGATATGGCGTGAATTTTCTGCAGTGATGTTAACTTGCCGGCTCATGGCTAAGAAGAAGTTTTAAGAGAAAAATTTTACAGAAAATTTTGACATTTGCATTCAAAGTGATTAATTTTTAAAATCTAAATGATAATATATAATGCACAGACAAACTAAAATAAGGACGAGAAATAAGAATTGTTTATGCTAAGGTGCTGTAAACATATTCGCAACCTTGAGGCCCATAGTCCAAGCAACATCAAGACGGGATATAAGTATTGTTCATGTTAATGTACTGTACGGCTGCTTTATATTTGATTTGGCTTATTATTATGCATTGCTGTTTTATTGCGGGGCATTGTATGGCCACTAAGTGAATTCTTTTTTATATATAATATATGCATATAATTATGACTAATTTATTCAATAAAATTAATTATTTAAATATAATAAAATTATTTTTTATTATAATAAAATGATGATTTGCAAAACCATTTTTGTATATATATTCAAGGCTATTTAGGCGCAATCGAGATAACAACAACACCGTCTATATGAAGGCAATTTTTACCATACCCTTCAAGCTAGAGACTTGAAACTTTCCAAATATCTTCATCTATGACCAGGAAAGATAAAATGTCAAGATTGGGTTTCTACGAAAACTGGCTGACTGGAAAATCTATTAATTCGATGGCACATCCTTACATTTAGAGAAACCAAATATGGTAAGGACATAGCTACTGGCATCCCCCAAAAACAGCCTCATTAACAACGGGAATGCGTGTATGTTGTACAGCTTTTAAGTTAGAATTAAATTTGGTTGGAAGACAGTTGGTAACGTCCCCCACAGATCTGCATCAAACATTAATGTGCAAAACCTTCCCCTGCCACCCGCCACTGTGCCACAGTCGGTTGTGTTCAACTACAACGTTTTCACTTGTTTTCACTGCATTTAAGATAGAGAAACGACTTTTTGTTATATGATAGGTCCTGAAGAACTTGCATAAAATTATTATATTGAAATATTAAACTGATATATATAATATCATATTGATATTTTTTCAAAACATCAAATATCATCGATACGATATTTTAAAAATATTCAACAGCCCTAGTCCCCACACCTCAAAAAATAAACAATTTTCCGCAACTTTTAATGCTGATGGTAATAATATCTGAGTAATGTGCAATCAGTTGCGCCCGACTGCAACGTTCACACTTGGTTACGCTTAATTTTAAATAAGCTGTTCAAATATTAATAGTTATTTTTGGCGAATTATTGATTTTGAAAAGTGTATATTATTTTTTTCACAATCTAGTTCGTTTAAAAATGTCAAAAACTATTATTTTACATTTTTTTTTCTTCAATCATTGTAGTGTTGCATAGTTAAAAAAAATCTAAGACATATTTGTATAGAAGAAAAAATCGGTAAAGCATAAGCAATGGACAAGCGAACGAGACGAACTTTTTTTTTTGTTTTCACGGTTTTTATTATTATAATTTGCGTGAGTTTGATGATCATATATTCGGGTTTTGAACATGAGGTGAAAAACGCGAAAAACCTTTTGCTGACAATAGTGATAGTGGTATTCTTTCAAATGATATTCGCAGATCCGATCAAATTTCTAATAATATCCATTGATATGTCCGTTTGGCCACGAAGCATGCCAAAGCATCGCATCGAAACAAAAGACGATGACAAGGAATACAATCGCCTAAGTTTTTTAAAGCAACGACTTAGTAGCATGAGAGTTCAGATGCTGATCACCGAACGGTACCGCAACGAGGGCCTCAACTCACAATACAAAAGTATTGCCCAAGACCTTATACTCTATGGAAAATACTTTATTATTTTAACCTGCTTGGTGCTGGTGTCACGTGACGAGCTAGTGTACTATAACACGGTCACAATACATCGCGTTCTTATGAATAATCATACCGGATATATTGGACTAAAGGAGGTTTATAACATTAATCAGCTCTTCGATTTTGTCAAGTCGTCGTTAGTCGATGCTTTTAATTACAATGCAAGTGAGGAGGATGCACACTCGTGGGTTCACAGCGAACAAAGTAGACTGTTGGGGGTCGTTCGATTGCGACAGTTGCGCTTGGCCAAAGAAAAGCTTGGTTGGGGTAGTCCAGAATTTTCAGATACTATGTACATGCCTGGTTGGCAGCTGCCCTATCAGCGACTGCACTATACCAATAAATACTGGCGCACCTACGATCCTTGGCTGCCCATAAGTAAGCAACACGACATCGCATCCTCCATACTGCTAAACTTTTATCACATTGGGAAGTTCCAAAACTATCCGGAACTCTATGGCTACGTTTCACTGCTTGCCCGCAACAAGGAAAACAGCATGAAGATACTGGATTTCCTCACGGAATACCATTGGCTTACTTATAACACCTCAGCGGTATTTATGGACTTTACTCTTTACAATGTAGATGCAGATATGTTCAGTGTTTGCACTTTGCGAGTGGAACGAACTCCCTTTGGAAGTATTATTCCCGATGTTAGCTGTGACAGTATCAGGCTGGTCAATGATGTATTAGAGCTACCATACTTAACGTTCTTGGTGTTGCTCGTCTACTTGATAGAGGTCTTACAATTCAATCGTGCCGTCATAGTGAACTTGTGGTACGAGCCACACAAGCTACGAGGCATGTGGTATAAACTCGATTTGATTATCGTTGTTCTTAATATCGCTTTCATTGCTGTTATCATTATGCGGTCATCGCTGGTATCGTCAAGTCTAAAAAGATTGGAGGGCTCTAATAAGCTGGATTTCGTCGACTTTCGAAAGCCAGCACGCTTGCATATACTAACAGTAATTTTGATGGGATTTCTAATCTGTGTAACTACGTTAAGATTGTGGAAAGTGCTACAATTTTCAAAAGTATTTAAGCTGTTTACGACAACCTTATATCTGGCCTGGAAAGCCTTGGCTAGTACTGCAATGGCAATACTTATAGTTTTAATGGCATTTGCCATTGCGCTTGTTACGATTAACGGCAACAATAGCCCCTACTTTGTGCGACCCGTAAGAGGTGTGATCACGGCCTTGTGCTTCTCCTTTGGCTTCACTCATGAGCTCAATCCATCTGATCTCTTTCATGGCGGTAAATTTATTGGTGTGATAATGTACGCAGCATTAGGGTTTGTTGTTGCTGTGTTGCTAATTAATTTGTTTGTGACAACGGTCCATGATTATTTTAAAACTGCAAAGGCTGATCAGGATGCTAAGTTCGACCGACATATAACCTTTTGTGAATTTTTGCGTGTAGAGTACTATGGTGCCTATCGATTTTTTAAATCACTTCCCTTTATTAAAAAGGAATACAAACGGCATGATCGGACAGTGTCTGAAAATATTCAACGCATTTTGGACAAACGAGATCACCTTACCGCCGCACGGGGCTTACTAGGCAGAACAAAAAAAATTAATGAACACAAGAATGAGGCAAGTAAGCAGCTTGCATACAGGGAGCGTGTGGAGCACAATTACGCCGTTTCGACTATTTTAAACATCCAAATAGAAATACTAGAACGTGTAATATTTGATCGCGAAAAAATCAACAGACGTAAAAAAAATCAAAACGAAGACATGAAAATGAAAGGAACCCATGATGATAGTGTAGTTTAATTGCCTATTACAATATTCTGTTATTTAAAATTAAAAAGCAATCTATTTGAATAAAATGTATAAAAATAGTTTCTCAAATAATTTATTTTTTTTTTTTTTGCCAACTGACATCTTCATAACAACTTAATAATAATGCGCCAATTGATAAAACGTTGACTTCAAAAAGCTTTTAGGGCAATTTAAAAATTGCGTTGTTGGACTTGTTTGCAAAAACTTGCGAAACCTGACTCTGGCTGTGGGCCAAGGTAAAGTGATTTATGAAAAGTGGAGCATTTCGGAGTTACTTGAAAGAGCATTCAACTCTTTCAATTCTTAAATTGATTGTTGGCAAATAAAAATTCAATATCTTATTGTTTAGGGCAGCTGCTATGAAAAACTATTTGTGTAGATCCCAGTACCCAGCTCTATTTAAGCGGAGGCAGTATTGATTGTTGTTGACCCATACTTAAAACTTTACAAGCATTTTCATTAACACCAATTGTATAAACAACTATGTAACTTAAATAAATAATCGAAGACGCTGCCGAACTTTTGCAAGTTGAGTTACACCCCTTTCCTGCAGCCGGTCCTCAACTTTTTCGGTACATACACACAACATTGCGCATTATGTAAGCATTTATAATTAATTAACTACACAATCAGCAGTGACAGAGCACTTTTAAGCGTATTTAACTTTTTATCAGACTTATGTTCTATGGCAAAAAAAATAAAATAAAAAACAAAACCAATGTGATTCCAATCACACGGGAGACGTGTAAACATCTAGAAATTAATTATTATACTCGATAAAGAAGGTAAAGAGTATATTGGGTTTCTGCAATGTCCGTCATGGTATCTGTCCGTCTGTATGAACGCTACACCCTTCACGCTAGACTTGAAACTTTCCAAATATCTTTATCTATGGCCAGGACAGATAAAGTGTCAAGATTGGCGTTCTACGATAACTAGGAGGCTGGAAAATCGATAAGTTCGATAACTCAAAATCGATAAAAGCACCTATTTCGCACATCCTTACAGCTAGAACTACCAAATTTGGTAAAAAGATAGCTACTAGCAACCCCCACCAGTAACTGCATCAAAAATTTTGGGGCCACTCCCACCCATTCCGCCCACAGTTTTAAGTCAGAAACGCCTATAACTTCGACAGTTTTAGAGTTAGAGCCACCAAGTTTGGAGGTTTAAAACGGGAATGCGTGTATCTTTTATAATGTTTGAGCTAGAATCACCAAATTTGGTAGGAGATTGCTGGTAACGACCTCCAAAGATTTGCATCAGATAATCTTTGATACAACTTACACCCCAGCCGCATCCGTACCCTTCAGCAATCAGGCCTCCTTTTACCGGTTTTAATACAAGTAACGAGTACATCGCAGTCGGTTGCGTCTGACTGCAAAGTTTTCACTTGTTTTTAATAGTTGCAGCATTGTGCATTGCATTACCGCGTATATTTCGTCTGTCCAATCTAACCATAATATCATTTCGTCGCTGCCTTACGTACTGTTGCCTTACACCAAAGCTGGTGCCCTAGAATCTTGAATCCGAATTTTGCAGACATAGTCCCAAGGCCTTACAAAATTTTTATTTGATGTTTGTAAATTACATATGAAAACTGATAAAGATACCCCTACCTCTAACAATTCCACTAAAATGGACGCAGTTATAAATAGATTTTTAGCAAGTAAAACAAAAAAATGTTGAAGACATGCTTTTAAAAGCTTTCTTGCATACATTTGTAATTGATTTTTTACCATTATCCATGAAATACCTAAATATCAAACATGATTTTGTAATAAAAAAAAATTAAAAATAACATATTAGAAATAAAAAAAATTTAAAAACATGTATTGTCATCTGAAACACATCTTTGGTGAAAATTTCAGAGCTCTAGCTATTCGGGAACTTGGTGAAAATTTGATTACAAGATTCCGAGACTAACAGACAAAACAAAAGTCAAGTTAAATAAAAGCATTTAAAAAGATTGGACTCCAAAACTTATATTTCTTATTTAAGTTACCATAAACCCATTCTAGTCATTTGCACTTTTTTTTTTTTTATACCCGATACCGAAGGTAAAGAGTATTTTGGGTTTGTGCAATGTCCGTCATGGTGTCTGTCAGTCCGTCCGTCTGTCACTCCGTATGTGCGCAATTTTTTTCTACACCCTTCAAGCTAGAGACTTGAAACTTTGCAAATGTCTTTATCTATTGCCGGGACAGATAAAGTGTCAAGATTGGGGTTCTACGATAACTAGGAGGCTAGCAAATCGATATATTCGATAACTCAAAATCGATAAATCCATTTGGATGCAACGCCCACCCATGACGCCCCCAGCCCCCTTCCCCCACCACTAACAAACTTTGCGCTAGTGTCACCAAATTTGGGAGGAAGATAGCTGGTGGCATCCGCATCTGTATCAGAAAATTTTTGAGGCAGCTTACACCTCTGCCGCATCCGTACCGCTTTGCAATCAGAACTCTTTTTACCGGTTTTAATACTGGTATCGAGTATATCGCAGTCGGTTGCATCCGACTGCAACGTTTCCACTTGTTTTTTTTTAGTTTTGCTGTTCTTACTTTTTTTTTTTTTCTAGTGAATGAGAAAACTAACAATAAGTATACAAATCTTATTAACAAATCTTTACTAACAGTATACATATATTTTGACTGTAATCTGGGTGCGCGTCCCTAAAGTTCATCGCTGGGTTGGTAAGTCTTTACGACGAAGACGGGATCGGCTGCGCAGCGTTGTAAGACCTCTCGCGAGAAGATTAGTGTGCGATAAGAGCACGTTTTTTTACCCTTTTTTCTGCTATTTCCTCCCTTGACTTTTAGGATGTTTAAGTCTTTGTGAATGTTTTCGTTCCGAACATACCACGGTGCCCCGGTGATGGTTTTCAGGTTTTTTGTCTGGGCTCTCTGGACAATGTCGATGCTGCTGTTGCAAACGTTCCCCCATAACTCGGAGCCATAGGTCCAGATTGGTTTGAGCACAGAGTTGTGGAGCCAAATTGGTGTGATGGGATTATTTTATGAAGGTTCAGGAATGGATTAATCCGGGACAGCAGACATTTTTCAAAAAGTTTTGATAGACACGATAGTAAATTTATAAGTCTATACGACGCGGGAATTGTGTGATCTTTTCCAGGCTTTGGTATCATAATGATGATTGACTTTTTTAAACTGTCCGTATAGTGGCCAAGTTTTGTGATAGTATTGAAGAGCTGGGCAATTATGCAGACCGCACAGTAAGGCAGCTCAATAATCATCTTTGGGGTTATTAGGTCACCGCCTGGATATTTTTTTGCGTTCAATTGCTCTTTAATGATTCTAATTATTTCATTCGGGCGAAACTTGATTGGCTCATGTTGAAGTTGAGAGTCGTTTGATGCAGTCGGTAGTGCAAACGTAGTTTTTGCAGGATTAGGTTGGAACACTTTTTGAAGGTGAGTAGCAAATGTTCCATCTCTTTCTTCATCACTGCGGGCCCAGCCGCCTGCGGGGTTTCTTAAGGGGATTACTGTTTTTGTCGGTGAGCTTAGAGTTGGGTGTGCTCTCCAAATTAATTTTTTCGTATTGGTGGTTGATAATTGCTCGATGTAACGGCGTTGAGCGTGTTCTTCCTCGTTTTTTAACGCTTTGGTGAGTTTACGTGAAGCGTCTTTTAGTTTTTGCTTTGCCGATGGCGATCTGTTTGATTGCCAGTCTCGTCGTAAGCGCCGCTTTTCAAGAACGAGCTTTTCAATTTGTAGATTTGTTGTCTTTTGGTTGTGTGTTGTTTTGCTGTTTGAGGCGTTGCGGTGCGAGCTGCGGCGACGACGACCGACTCCAGAGTGTTAACAAAACTATCAATGTCAGCTTCATCTTCGAGGCGTGGCTTAAGCTCAATGTATGAGCTTATATATTTTTTGTATCTGTTATCCAGTTAATTTATGTGAAGTTAACTTACCGGATCGATTTATGGAACACCCGAGTGATCAGATGATAGATCCGAAATGCACTATGCGCTTATCAGTCTGCGCGAAATGATATGTTGATTTGTGTACGGCTCAAATACTCGAAAACCGCTGATCCGATTTTGATTAAATTTAAAAATGCAATGTAATCTGCATCAAGGATTGTTTGGATCTATTGTTTGCATTAGTCAGATAGCCACGAGTCTCCCGTTGTCACTGTTTAAATTAATTGAAACAAATATAAGTCAGAAGGCTATTAAAAAAAAAAATTACAAAGTAAAGTGTAGTTCCAAATTCTAACATTCAGTCTAGCCAGTTCATTGTGAGTGGAGGTAAAATAAATTTCCAAAAAAATTTTATTTTATAACAGACCAACTAAAATAAACTTCAAAATTGTCGAAAATTGATTATTTTTTTAACGATCAAAATAAAAAGAATAATACGTGAGTAAAAAATGCCTCGCAGAATGTTAAATTTGGGCCGTCGCTCTCGCCACGCAGAAGGATCAAAAAGACGGGGCACTGCGAAGCGTGGCAGGGAACAGCTAGCGTCATCTCGCTCTTTAATTTAAGCGACAACAATCGTTTTCGCACAGCTAATTGCGACGCCAAACTTCTACGCTCATATACGGAATCCAAATTCAGCAGAATTTGGCGTGCTGTGTGGTTGCCGGTAGCAAAATTCAAAAACGCATCGCTTTAATATTCTGTTAATGCAATTTTAGCGCACCTCTCTGCCTTCACCCAACTTTCATCTTGTTCATAAGGTGTCTGTCGATAATTTTTAACATATCGAGTTCAGCAAGAAACTCTGATTTTCCAAATCGCGTATTTTCGCCGTCAAACGGTTTTATATTACGCTTTGCCTTATCCATTTAATATATTTATTTGCGTATATGTATTTGTAAGCACGCGAGACGGACGCTTTGAATATGAAAATTTAATGCACTTTTAATAGAACGTAGCCTGGGCCCATAATATTACAACATGTTAATCAAACAAACGTAGCAAGGGTAAACGAACTTAATATTACAAGGGTAAACGAACTTAATATTACAACAGGTTAAGTTCGTTTACCCTTTGCTACGTTTGTTTAATTAATAACACAATTGTTTTGAATTTATGTTTCTAGATTGCTTTAATATTTTATGTTTTATATTTTTATATCTGCACACAACCAGCCAATTTCGCGATCAAAAACAAAAGAGGAAGAAGGTAGGTGTGCCCCAAATTTTTAGGGATTTCTGTAATGTAAATTTTTGCTGTTAATATAACATGACAGTGAGGAGTGTGGAGTAATGTTATGTCCAACAACAGTGGTACTCACAAATATCCCAAATTTGGTAACTCTAGCTGTAAGAATACCGGCGACCCAATCTGTAGCGCCTATGGAAAAGGTATTTGCAAAATTTGAGGTCTCCAGCTATACGGGTGTCGAAAAAAGTTGCTTTCATACAAACGTGAACATTGTGAACCGACCGATACCAGTATCAAACTAGTGTAAAGTGTTTGCAAAAATGTTCAAACTCATGTATACAAAATAAAATTGAACAATCATTAAATTTTTAACATTCTCCACCAGTAATCTATTTCTTTCCTCAGACCACTGCGTATTTACTTACGAAAAAACCCTTTCGCAAACATTGTGCAGATGAATTGCATAGAAGAATTGTGCTATTTTCAATAGTTCCGAGTAACAGCTCGAGTTTACGTTTTGTTTAAATTTAAATTGCAATTTGTGCACATACATTTCACTAAGCGTCTTTTCGCATAAAATATATATTTTTACTAGCTGTTCCCTGCCACGCTTCGCAGTGCCCCGTCTTTTTGATCCTTCTGCGTGGCGAGAGCGACGGCCCAAATTTGACATTCTACGAGTTATTTTTTCACGTATTTTTCTTTTTATTTTGATCGTTAAAAAAATAATCAATTTTCGACAATTTTGAAATTTATTTTAGTTGGTCTGTTATAAAATAAAATTTTTTTGGAAATTTATTTTACCTCCACTCACAATGAACTGGCTAGACTGAATGTTACAAATTGAAATTACACTTTACTTTGCCGATTTTTTTTTTGAATAAATTTTTCTAAATTAATTTAATCAGAGGCAAACAATAGATCAAAACAATCCTTGATGCAGATTGAATTCGTCGGAGGGTGGATTTATATATTGTCACAACACGACCGAAAGAAATACACTTGTAAATGAGAAAACTTAATTTTGCGGGGTTTTGTGGCGATAGAACTTCTTTATTGGATTGGTAAATCAGTACTAGAATTCAAAGCCTACTAAGCATGCTCAGCATGCTAACTATGTTACACTACATAGTTACAGATGTTATTAACAGAAAAAGGAGAGCGAGCTTTCACACAACATTCAGGTGGGAAGCTGCAGATGGTGCTGCCTACTTTTCGGCTTAAACATTCCGCCCCCCTGGTAATATAGTTGCAAATAAAGGAAAGGACTTGGGGAGCGGACCTTATTGGATGCAGACTCCAGACAGGATCCACTCAAACGTTGTATTCTGAGCCACTGGCCCATATTCGCTCGGAAGCACTCCTGGCTGGATAATTGAGCCGTACAAATCGGCACCCAACAACAAACTCACTATGGATGGCTTAAACCATCCTGCATCCGCCAACACAATGTTAGGAACGCTTTGCCGGAAACACTCTGCAACCGGCGCCTTTGGTGTCCGGAAGTTGAGGTCTTGAATGACCTCCAAGTGGCAGTCCCTGTTGAACGTCCCGTGCTTCGATTTGATGCGAGCACTGACTCTGTCATCGAGCCTGGTGGCGGAAAGGCCCAAAACCTTTGCCAAGGAGGCATCGATGCGGCTGTGCGGACCGCACGGGTCGATCAGTGCCCGCATCTCTAATGTTTTTTCCCCGACAGTGATGAGGATAGTCACCGTCGGCAGGACAGCCAGTTCCAGAGTGGATGGTGGGAATCGTTGCGCTTGGATTGGAGAATGACGCAGCGAGTCTTGTGATTGGCTCCTCGGTGGAGCTCTTTGAGAGGAAGCCGGAGAGTGGTCGTCGTCCAGGTGGAGCAAATTGTGGTGCTCACCACCACAGACGCGGCATCTAGCTCCACTGCGACACGATCGCCCGGAATGCTGATGTGCCAGGCAGTTGGGGCAGTACTTATTTATAAGGACTGCCCGGAGACGCTTTTCAGCGTCGAGGTGCATGAACTTCTGGCACTTCTTTAGGGCATGGACACCCGGACAGACCCGGCAGCGGAAAGACGCAACACCGCGTGGGAGACCAGTCTTCTTTGGCGTTCTGGATATGGCTCTTCGAAAGTCGTCTGGGAAAATATAAACAAAACATGAATAAGATAACATACTCTTATTGAACGAAAGGGTATTATTATTATTATTATTATTACTAGGGCCTTATTGCACTGCGACCAGATTTTAGGTCTTTTGTACCGGCCTGTAGGAGTCAGGGTAGAGCCTCTATACCGAGGCTACTAATAAAAGAGAGCACTTTGGTAGGTTCTATATGTTCCCATATCCTGTAGGGGGGGATAAGTTCACCTCCTAGTTGTAGAAGTCGACGTCTGCTTAGTGAGAGGCATTCACATAGAACGTGTTCTGATGTTTCAGGCTCCAGCTCACAGAATCTGCATGTGTTGGTTTCCGAGAGTTTTAATTTCTTAAGGTGATACCTTAGGTTGCAATGACCCGTTAGGTAGCCTGTTAAAGTGCGAATTTCGATCTTTTTTAAATTGATGATGCGTTTTGATCGCGTCATCTGGGGGACGAGAAATTATTTGGCTTGTCTCAGCCCTGCACTGTCGGTCCAGTGGCGACTTATCTCCTTTTCCTCCCATTTCCTGACCAGTTCTCTTTTGTGTCCTTTCGAAAGTCCACAGAACGGTTCAGGGCCGATTAGTGGTGTCATCGCCCCGCGTTTTGCTAGGGAGTCTGCTACCTCGTTTCCTATATGGCCTTCATGCCCTGGCACCCAGCCCACCGTTAAGATGTTTTTGGAGGCAAGGGCGTTTAGCTGCTGGAAACAGTTCTCTACAAGTCTAGAGGAGATCGTGAAGGATCTCAGCGCTATGAGCGCCGCCTGACGAAAGGGTAAGTCACGACAGTGGAGTTTTTGGTTCGGGATGGATTGGAAGGAGGATAAGCTTGGCCACTGGCCTTTTTATAATCCCTCGGGTCGTGAGCACATCGCCTACTCGGACCCGGTCATCTTTCCCCGTGTGAGTTTCCTGGACGCAGCCCAAGCGCCATTCGTTGGATGGTAGGTTATCCTCCTTGACAACTACCATGTCGCCCTGTTGCAGATTCCTCTCGGGTAGTTGCCACTTAGTCCTTTTGTGGAGATCCTTTAAGTACGCTTCTTTCCAACGGAAACAGAAGTGTTGGTTAAGAGCCTTGAGCCGTTGCCATCTATTGAGAATTGACGCTGCATTTCCCTCGATTTCGGGCTCACTAACGGCGAGGAGTGGGCCTCCTACCAGGAAGTGCCCTGGTGTTAGAGCCAGAAGATCTCTTACATCCTCGGATAATGGGGAAATTGGGCTAGAGTTTAGACAGGCTTCGATCTTCGTAAGGAGCGTGGAGCTTTTGACACTAGCTTCCCACAGGCCCCCCATATGTGGCGCACTTGGTGGATTGAAATGCCACGATAGACAATGGTGACTGTATGTTGACTCGACGCGTGTTTTTGTAGCCTCCAAGAAGTCACGAGTGATGACTCTTGATTCTGGACAGACAGCCGCGTCTTGCTATGAAGCGAGCAAACGCTGCTAGGAATTTGTCCGTAGTCAGGTCGGAAGTGGCTTCAAGATGGATTGCCTTTGTGCTGAAGCACACAAAGACACACATAGCCCTAGTAATGAGGCAAGCACGACCAGTGTAGTTCTTTATTTCGAACGGACTTACCTCCGGTAAGCTACCCATAAGCTGAGTCTGGAGTCTTTTCCTGAACACTACACAGGCCCGATAAGAGTTCGTCACGGATGTGATCAAAGTCTTTAGCTTAGGAATCCAGAACCTAAAACGAATGAGGCGCATCATCAATTGATTTCCACCATGCAGCGAAATCTGATGTTTGAACTTGACAATAAGGCGGCTGAACGAGCACGAGTACGGAAGTATCACAGGGTGCCGCTCGTCATAGTTCAGGTTGCTGGATTTGCAGATGCGACCGGATGCTCGCATGATCCCTTTGGATCAAGAAACGGATTGAAGTTTACAATGTGGCTAGATGCAGGCAAGATGCGCTTGTCACGGAGGCACTTGTATTCTTCGGATAGGAATTTCGTTGAGTGAGGATAACGAGCCGCTCTTGAGCTTCTAGAAGCTCACTACTTTGAAGTTGCTGTGTTGGAAACAACAGCGTTGGTTGGCGACATCGCTTAGCGAATCTGATTATGTATGCGATAACTCTTAAAGCTCGGCCAAAATTGGAGAAACGTTCTAGTGGATCAAACGCTGGAGCTAGTTCCACAATGTGAACCTTAACTGGACGCTGCTCTAGTTCAGTCTCAAGATTGGAGTCTGATAGAACGGGCCATTGTTCTCGAGGGAGACGTAACCAGTCAGGACCACTCCACCACAGATGGCTATCCTTTAGCTCTTGTGGTGATACCCCACGACTTGCTTAATCCGCAGGATTGTTCTCAGACCGCACGTGCGACAAGGCTTGACAGTCAGTGAGCTGGAGATACGGTTGGCGACGAACGTTGTCCAGGAGCAAGGTGATTTGCGGGGCCAGGCCAGAACGATTGTTGAATCGGTCCAGTAGAAGGATCGGACTTTGCTAAGGGCATCTGTGGAATGATAGCTGAAAATAATTCAGCTAGAAGAACAGCCCCACAAAGCTCGAGTCTTGGTAGCGACACTGTCTTGACCGGAGCTACTCTTGTCTTGGACGTGAGTAGGTGGACTGAAACCTCGCAGCCTATTTCCACGCGAACATACAAGGCTGCTCCGTAAGCCTTTTGGGAGGCGTCACAGAATCCATGGGTCTGGATAGTCGCTTTCGGTTAAAAAGAAACCCACCTGGGAACTCGAATGTCTCCTAGACGGGGATGATTGGCAGTAAAATCTTCCCAACGCTGAACAATTTGGGAAGACATCGGATCGTCCCAGCCAAGCTTATGGAGCCAGATTTCCTGCATGAAAATCTTTGCGCGAACGATGACGGGTGCTAGCCATCCTGCTGGATCGAAAAGCTTAGCTATCTCGGAGAGCAATTCACGTTTGGTGATTGTTTCCTTTGTAGGAATCTCGGAGGGTGCGAAGAAGAACTCGTCTGTATCGGCTTGCCAACGGATCCCCAAAGTTTTAGCAACGCTGGCTTCTTCGAATTCAAGGAAATCCTCGCGTTAAAGATGGTCCTCTCATTTACGTAGTGAAAAGCCTGCTGAGTCCATAGCTCCTTGAAGCTCCTTGATGCTGGCGATTGCGCACTGCATAGTATGAGCTCCTGCTAAAACATCGTCGACATACATATAATTTGAAATGATTTCACTAGCCCGCGGAAACCGAGCTAGTACATCTTGAGCGAGCTGTTGCAAGACGCGAATTGCCAGGAACGGTGCGCAATTTACCCCAAACGTGACAGTGCTAAGCTCATAGTCACATAGCTTTTGATCCTTGTTCCGGTAGAGGGTCTTTTGGAATGGAGTATGATGTGGCTTGACTAAGATTTGCCGATACATTTTGGTGATATCAGCGTTGAAACCGGAAGAACCGCCACTTCAAAATCTGAATAGTTAGATCAGATTGGAGAACTGGGCCTGCATGAAGGACATCATTTAGGTTCTTGTCGTTAGTGGATTAACTGGAGGCGTTAAATACTACGCGAACTTTTGTGGTAGTGCTGTCAGGTTAAAAAACAGCATGATGCGGAAGATAAAAGTTCCCAGTATCAGAAGAAGGGGGAACTTGTCTCATATGACCTAAGTCCAAATATTCCTGGATCACGGATCGTACTGCTCTTTTAGGGGAATGTTTCTGTTTAAACGAATCTCGTTTCTTAGAAACTGAGCTAGTGCGATTGACCTTGAGTGTCCTAAGTTAATGTGATCAGGATGTTTGAATGGGAGAGTGACACTATATTTGCCACTTTCAGTCGTAGATGTGGTGCGGATAAAGTTGTCCTCGCATATGGCATCAGACTCTTTTACCGGCTTCACCGGAAGATCCTCCACCTCCCAAAACTTTATGAGGAGATTTTCCAATCGTTGGTCAGTCTTGACCGTGACACGAGTGGAAAATGCGGAGATAGAGGATGTAGCGCACGTAGCTATTGGGCCGGTAAGGATCCAGCCTAAAATGGTTTCTTGACCCAATAACCCGCCACAGACGTTTGGAATGGAGCCGCCAAGTAGAATGGATGGAAGGATATCTGCGCCTAATAGCACATCTATCTGCGAACTCCTATAGAATGACGGGTCAGCCAGTGGAATATTTGGCAGTTCTCTCAAAGAATTCTCGGGTATCGGATGTGATGTAGAGTCCCTGCCACACTTGGAAGTACAGACGCCGACGCTTCACTGTGAACTCGCGGCTTTGCTGGGGATCCTATGCTGAAGTGACATAACTTCTCAGGATTGGCTGACACAGCTTGATTCAGTCCGGCAACTTGGGCTGTAACACGTTTAAAAGCAAGCTTGATGATTCTAAACATTCGTTCTGAAATGAATGTTGCTTCGGAGCCAGAATTAATCAACGCACGAGCCTTATATGCCTAGGTGGCATATGTTAATTATGGCAGTGCCGAGTAGAACACCTTGCGTGTTGGACGTGAAATAATTGTGGATATTTGCCAGACTTTGATTTGAAGTGGACTGTCCTTCTTGATTCGGAATGTATGGAGTAGCAACAGAGCTTAAGGATGATTCGAAAGCCACTTGAGAAGGAGGATCGCCGCGATGCAACAGAGTATTGTGGCGTCCGTTGCACTTTGTAACAGTTAAAGCTGCTTTTGCAGTCTTTAAGTTGGTGCCCTCTGGCGAAACAATTTAAGCAGAGTTGGAGCTTTCTTAAGTAGGAGGCCCTATCGTTGACTGTCATATGCAGAAACTTTGGACATGAACGGATAGGGTGGTTCTCTTGGAACACAGCTTGCAGTTAAAGGCTTGCTTGGAAGGTTGCGCATTTACGTTGACCTTTGTTTCAAAGGAATTAATCTTTTTTTGGGCTGAGTCTTTACGATTGAATTGGCCTCCCGTATTAGGTCTTATGTCTTCAATCGGTTCCAGCGTGCGATGACGCTCGCTAAGGAAATTATCGAATTCGACCCAAGTCAGAATATCGGATTTGTTGTGGAGTGACTGTTCCCATAAGGATAGGGTAAGTTTCGGCAGCCTGGACGAGCAGAGGAATACGAAATAAAAAAAACCCAATTTTCAAAGCTGACCTTAGCCAACTTGAAATCTGTCAAACATCCCAGGATTGTACTCTTCAGCTCTTTCAAAGCATTCCCGGACTTTTGGGAAACTGACGGCAGATTGAATAGGATTTTAAGCTGGCTGTTCACCAATAGCCACTTATTTTCGAATCTTTCGGAAAGATTCTGCCACGCGGACTGAAAGCCGTCATGTGTTAGTGGAGATTTGGAAACAATACCCTTTCCCTCGCCGCTTGTCTTAGCGTTGAGGTGAAACAGTTTCTCGACTTGGGTCAATCGTGGATTATCAATGTATATAACTGTGAAAAGATCACGGAAAGTCGGCCAGCGCAGATAGTCTCCGTCGAAGACCTCAGTGTCAATTGGAGGGAGACTATAGCCCTTGGATATGGATTGAGCCATGGGCTGTACTTGTTTTTTGGTCGAAGCAGCGTCGATGCACTCACTTAATTGCGCGAAACAGCGTTCATAAACAAAATAGCAATGCTCGTACTTTGCTTGTATTACTTCAAAATCCTTGCTGGACCCAGCGCCTTAGGACCCTTGTTCGAATGCTAGCTCTACTTTCACCCAGATGGATTGGATCTGGTCCCGAATTTTTTTTTTTTTTATTATAGGTAGTTGTATATTATTTTTTCTTATACATAATTTTTTTGTACGGAGAATTCAATATTTAGTATATTATTTTTAAAAATTAATTTTTTTTTTTTTTTAGTTTATAAGGTATAAAATTTTTTTTTTTTTTTTTGTGAATATTTTTTTTTTTTTGTATATATATTTTGTAAAGCAATTTTATTTGTTTTGCTTGTTATTGTTTTTTAGCAGATGCTTAGTCGGCTATGCCCAACTTGCGGAAAGGGTATTTTATAATATAGAAAAGAAATATAATATAATACATATAACTTATGTTGCAAATATGTTCGGAAAAAGTATATACCCCACTTGTCGAAAAAAGGTAGGGTATCCCTAAACGTTGGTAACTGGTTACAGCATACGCAGCTGCGGAATGAGAAAAAATCGGAACGGCTTGGAGTCAGTGACATACATATGTTTGTATGAGCGGAATAGCACCGTTGACTTAAGCCCGGGTCCCACTATCGGCGCAAATAGCACAATTTGTATCGATTTTTATTTTTCTATATCGGCGCACAGTGCTAAAAAAAAATTTGAGTCATATTTTAGCAGTCACATTATCGGCGCATATTGTGACATTTTTTATCGGCGCATATCGGCGCATATCGGCGTAAAATATTGCGCTACGATAATCGGCGCAACGCAGTCACACTATTGTGCTCAATCAGCTTGAGTAAAGTTTTTATGTGTGGATTTTGTTACTTTATTTTCTTATTTATTTTAAAATATGGATTCTTCGAAGAAGAAAAAAGTTGCAGTTGCTCTGCTTGTCATTGCAACATTAAAGCTAAAAAATAATAATCAAAAACGTATAAAAAATCCTAAACAACGTAGTATCTGGGTGAGAAATTGGCTGGAAAGAAGAAATTGTAATGGTGCATATGAAACGATTTAACTTGAATTTCGAGAAGTCGATAATCAAAAGTTTCTTTTTAAAAATTACGTGCGAATGAACATAAACAACTTCAATAAGTAACTGCAGCTAATTTCCCCACTGATTAAAAAAAGAGAAGCAAAAACTATCCGTGAAGAATTTGAAAACTATTTCATGTCACCAGACGGCGAATTGCCATGGCAGTATAAATTTATATAACAAAAACAGACACTTAAGGCCTATTCCCAGCAGCTCCGAAACGGAATTTTTATGTGCAACTCTATATAAAAAAAAACAGTTGTCAGAAATTTTCCTATCTGTGTTCCGTTTTTAAATTCCCAGCAATCATCAGAAAAGTTAATCGATAGTTGCGATAGTGGAACTATTGTGGATTCCATAATCAGCTGTTCTTAAAAACGGAATACTAGCTTCACAATTATTTCGGGCAGCATCAAAAATGGACGCGCAAAATAATTTAGATTCGTTGTAGCTCATTAGCTTTCCTCCTTCTCCTTAGAATAATGTAAGCAGTTAATACCACTATTTCACTGTTTTCCATGTTTTTTTTATTTATTTTTCTACACAATGAACAATTTAATCAAACAATGTGACCAACAAATATTTGCATTTTGCCATACAAATATTCGGCACAACTGGTCACTCTAACTTTATGTGGAACCTTTCGAAATAATTTACTACTTTTCATAAATGAAATTTTTTTTTGCTGGGAATAGGCCTTTAACAGAAAATACGCACTTTTTATAATCTTTTTTCTATTTTTTTTTTTCGATTCGAATCGATCGGGATTGATGTGGATTTTTTTCAACTTTCAAATTAATATTTAAAAATTTGCTGAGAAATATTGAGATTTTGGTCTTGATTGGTGCATTCGATCGGTGCTCAAGTGCCCGATAAAAATCGGCGCATTTTTTAATATTAATAGCTTTTTAACAAACATAATAGCGTTCACATTATCGGCGCAACTGGGTCGTTTTTGGTTGTGCATTGTAGGCACTATATCGTCCCTGATTGTCGCATTTCACAATATTTAGTGCAGTCACATTATCGGTACATAAATAAAATTGGTACCGTGCGCCGATAGTGGGACCCGGGCTTAATGTCTGTATGAATTTTCACCTATTTTTTGATGGATGATTTTTTGACAAATAATTCTTCAGAGTTTATAATTTTTCAAAAAATAATTATAATTTCTTTTTGTGTGTATAGAAAACAAAAACAACAAGTGGTGACGGATAGAGGTTAAAGGAAACACTTGTGAGTTTTTATTACATTAGCACCAAAAACGGAATTATATGCATATATACCTTATTCGTTGCAAATGGCAATTTTCGTTGAATCCTAAACAATTTTATAATTTTGTCAATTCGAAGCGAAAATCTTCCAGTTAAACCTAGCAATGATAGCGAATCCGCTAATATTTTTGCTAATTTTTTCCAATCAGCTTACTCGTCTGCATCCCCTATTAACATACCTTACCCTTATAAAATTGCTTCTACAAATTCTATTCCTGTCCCTATCATCTCTATGCCCACTCTGCTTTCTACTTTAAATTCGTTAAAGTCTTCATACTCTCCTGGGCCTGACAATATACCTAGTTGTCTTCTTAAGGAGTGTAGTGCTTCTCTTCTTCGCCCATTCCTTAAGCTTTTTAATCTATCCTCTGTCTTTCCATCCCTTTGGAAAGAATCGTTTATTATCCCTCTTCACAAAAAAGGTGGGAAGTCCAATATTGAAAATTATAGGGGCATTGCAAAATTGTCCGCTATCCCTAAATTATTTGAAAAAATTAACAATTTGTCTTTGCAACATTTCTGCAAATCAATCTTATCCCCTGCTCAACACGGCTTCGTAAAAAATCGTCGCCCCGATCTGCGTCGTTTTCGAAGTTGCGTCGTTTATAAATTTTCGGATTTTCAGAGATGCGTCGTTAAAATTTCAATTTGCGTCGTTGTGGTATTGCAAAAATGGTGTACACACTTCTCATTGTACTGTGTATACAAAAAAAGAGAGGGGAATGGAAAACTAAAATAGGTACACAATGCGTGTTGTGTATTGTTTTTGCTTTTGTTTTTTCGTCGTTGTTGTTGGCGGCTGATGATCAGCTGGCCTGGCCTGGCACTTTTCGTGTGTGTACACCAGAGCACACAAGAGAACAGAAAAAAGGGCCTGAACGAGACCGATTGCGGCAAATTTTTTTCGGTCTTTTAGGCAAGCGGAATTTTTTGATCAAAACACCACAACAACCGGATCGGCCAGCAGATAAAACAATTAATATAGAATCTTCTGAATCTGATTAAAATTAAACTTATTGATTTTTTTTTATTTTAAGCAATTTTGAAGTAATTTATATTTTTGTTATGTTTTTTTATTGATAATGAACTTTTTAATTTAAACCATTTTTAATTTATATTTTATGATTTTTATTTTTTAATTAATAATGAATACAATTTATGTTTTAAAAATATTAAAATAAGACTGAAAAAGGCGTTGTTTTTAATAAAATATCAAGTTTTTTCGTAAAATTTACAACCAGGAACCAATTAACGAAAAACTAGTACCAATACATGCAAAAAATGATTTCGATCTGCGTCGTCCCGATTTGCGTCGTGTTCTTGCGGTCCCAATTAACAACGCAAATCGAGGCTTTGGTGTATTAGAATTCACAACCTTGGTACATGATGCTTTCCTCTCGATAATGCAAACGTACGTCATTTACACGGACTTCAACAAAGCTTTCGACTCTGTACACCACGACCTTTTACTTCTCAAGTTTGTCCGCATTGGTTTCCCTCCCTCTCTTTTATCTTGGATTTCTTCTTATTTAAAGGGTAGGACACAAAGAGTCCACCTAAGACGGGCTACCTCGAAACAAGTCCAGGTTACTTCTGGAGTACCACAGGGTAGTCATCTTGGTCCTTTACTTTTTACTCTTTTTATAAATGATCTTCCCTCTGTTTTATCATATTCTCGCATTCTCATGAACGCGGACGATGTGAAACTTATTTTCTCTTATTGTCATTCTCTGAATCATACTTGCTTACAAGATGATTTAAATTCAATGCAACTTTGGTGTATGACTAATCAGTTGCTTCTCAATTGTTCTAAATGTATGTTTATGTCTTTTAGCCGTAATAGTCCCTGCATTACCAGATACTCAATTGACAATACACCGTTGCAACGTATTTTCACAGTTAAGGACCTTGGTGTTCTTTTTGACTCGAAACTCTCATTCGGCCTTCATATTTCTACTATTGTTAATGAAGGTGTTCTCGGTTTCATTAAACGTTGGTCTCAAGAGTTTAACGATCCTAACGTTACGAAAACTCTGTACACTTTTCTTGTCCGCCCTATCTTAGAATACTGCTCTTGTATATGGAGCCCCCAGTATAGAAATAACCAGGATCGTATCGAATCTGTTCAGAAGCAGTTTCTGCTTTTTGCCTTACGAGGCTTAAATTGGGATAGTAATCTTCGCTTGCCTTCATATTTGAGTCGGCTTCTTCAACTTAGCCTCCCGTCGTTGAACAATCGTAGGATAGTCCTTGGTGTTGCCTTCCTGCACAAGTTGATTGCTGGCGATATAGATTCTTCTTTTCTTTTAAGTCAACTCTGTTTCTCTATTCCTTCCAGACCCACTAGAAACTTTCGCCCTTTATTTTTGAAAACGTGCACAACAGATTACGCTATGCACAACCCATTTCGTATTTTATGCGTTCAATTTAATAACCTTTACCACGTGTTCTCTAATGAGACCTCTCTCTCCTTAATCAAATTATTGCTTTCAGAGTATCTTCGAGAAATTGATGACCGCTCTCAGCTATGAAACGGGGCATAGCTTGCTGGACTGGCTAAATTATTTTCCTCCAACGGGTCATTAACTTCCCCCAAAACCTATCTCTCTTTAATACACTTTTCTATTTTATATTTATATATTTACTAGTAAGTGGCCCGCTTACTTCGCTGCGCGGATAGTTTATATAAATTTTAGCAACAGAAGTTATAAAATAAATAAATTAGAAAATATTTCACAAAATATTAAAGCAAAGTATTTAACATTCTTTTTTCCACGCCACCATTGAGGCGCGTCATTATACTCGGTACCGAAGGTAAAGAGTATATTAGGAGTATGTCCGTCATGTTGTCTGTCCGTCTGTCTGTATGAACGCAACGATTTTCCACACAATTCAAGCTAAAGACTTGAAACTTTCCAATTCTCTTTATCTATGGCATAGTAAATTAAAGTGTCAAGATTGGGGCTTTACAATAACTGGGGGGCTGGCAAATTGATAAATTCGATAACTCAAAATTGACAAATCCACCTATTCCGGACACCCTTACAGTTAGAGTTACCAAATTTGGTGGGAAATTTTAGCATCCCCGAAAAATTGTGGTGCCACGCCCACCAATTCCGCTCCCAGCCCCCCGCGGTTTTAAATCAAAAACGCCTATAACTTCCTCAGTTTTTAAGCTATATCCACTAAATTTTGCGCCAAGATAAGTGATGACGATCCCCAAAAACTGCATCAAAAATTTCGATGCCACGCCTACCCATACCGCCCAAGCTAACCCCAGCCGCCCCAACTTTTCGTTAAAAACGGGAATGCGTGTATCTTTCAGAGTTGTTGAGCTAGAGTCTCTGAATTTGGTAAAAAGATAGCTAGTAATGAACCCCAATGATCTGCATTTAAGTTTTGGAGTCACGCCCACCCTTTCCGCCCCCAGCCCTACCGCAGTTTCAAATCAGAAATGACTTTATCTTCCTCAGTTCTTGAGCTACAGCCACAAAATTTTGCGCCAAGATAGGTGATGACGATCCCCAAAAAACTGCATCAAAACTTTGGATGCCGCGCCCATAACTGGTAGCGACACCCAAAGATATATTGTAGCCAGGCCCACCCATAACGCCCACAGCACCCTTCCCCAACCTTTCACAAACTTTGAGCTAGAGTCACCAAATTTGGTAGGAAGATAGCAATTGACATCCCAAGAAGATCTGCAGGAATAATTTGGGTGCCATACCCACCCATAACTCGCCCAGCCCCCCCTTCCCCCACCTAAACTTTGAGCTAGTGTCACCAAATTTGGAAGGAAGATAGCTGAAACTGTTGCTGCTGTGGCTGCAGCGGCTGCATATAAAACTGTGGCAGGGAAAGCATATAAAACTGTAGCAGGCAAAGCACCCCAATAATTTTGTATGTTCATTCTTGTATCACTTTTAGAAATGAAATGAAGCAATACGCAAATGGCACACTAAAGTAAAAATTGTAAAATTCCCTGAGATTGAAAGAGTTACTGTTATTTATGAGAATTGATCTCATCTACAGAACAATATCAAATTTTCATGCTCTTAAGCCAATCGCATTCCTCTTAGTCCTCCTTTGTTGTTTCAAATTCGTGTGTGCATACAACGGCTTATAATAATCCTGAAGCGATAGACAAAAACAGCAACAACAAATCTTTTGCATTCACAGTTATATTTATACCCTGAAATGGGTAAAAAAAAAGGGTATAATTGTTTTGTGTAAAAGTATGTAACAGGCAAAAAGAAGCATCTCCGACCCCATATAAAGTATATATATTCTTTATCAGCATCAACAGCCATATGCAATATGAAAATCATACCCAACAGGTCACATGTGACGTCACGCAAAACAGCTTTTTATGCGCAATGCGTTATCGGTATTTTTTGTATCATGATTTCGGTTCACTCTCTTATGTATGCGCGCGCTCTGCAAGTCAAACAAAGAGCGTAAAATCGCTGCCTTTTTCACACGCACTGAATCAAAGCAAAACATATGTATCTAAGAGGCTGCAGTTAAGTGAATTGCATAGCCTAAACTCACACGTACTTTAGCCTTTAGCTTTGACTCAGTGTGTGCGGAGGAGGTAGGGTTATTGAACTTTATGATTGACATGCAAAGCGCGCACATAAAATAGAGAGTGAACAAAGGAGCATGATCGGAGCGAGATATCAAATGATCTAATTATCATAAGAGCGACGCGCTCTTTGAGTTTGGGACGAAGAGCGTGGCTCACACATACAACACAGGCATGCATAGATTTGTATACAAACTTATGTGAACGGCCTTTGCTTGTTCGAAATTGTAAATTATTAATGTAAGTGTGTTACGTTTAGTTTAAGTTATATTAGCAACAAGTAGGCAAATCCACCCCCACAACATACATATGTATTTTGGTGTGCAAAATTTTTCTAGACAAACCAAGCTTTGTTTTGTTGTTGTTGTTTTTTTTTTTTTTAAATCAATGACACCAACAAAAGTAGCAGTGCGGGCCCAACAACAACACTTACAACAACAACAAACGCTACTTGGGTCGTAAATCAATTGTCAAAGGCACACAAATTTGAGAAAAAAAACAATGTGCACTGTGCAAAAAGATTCATGTACATAAAATATTGAAAATTATTTTCAAGCGCATTGTTCACTTATATGTGAATGCACTTATTCATTAAGAAGCGGAAATCCGTTTCTTTTTTGCAAGTGTACGAACCAATTTTACTTGTTCGAAATTGTATATTATTAATGTAAGTGTGTTACGTTTAGTCTAAGTTATATTAGCAGCAAGTATGCAAATCCACCCCCACAACATTTTCTGGTGTGCCAAATTTTTCTGGACGCACCAAGTTTTGCTTAGTTGTTGTTTTTTTAAATCAATGACACCAACAAAAAGTAGCAGAGCAGGCCCAACAACAGTGATGCCGATTTGGCCTTTTTCCGGACAGATCTAACCTGTTTTTAAGGGCTTTGTCCGGAAAAAATATCAAACATCCCCTATCCGGAAATCTGGCCTTTTTCAGATTTTATTTGATTTATTTATTTCAATCTTTTTTTCAAAGTTTTCTTTAAAAACATTGTGGCATCCAATCTATTAAAAATAGCGATCTTTTTACATACTTTGTATGTATTTTCGATATCATTTGTAATTTTATGTACAACAAAAGTGAAAAATAAAGTTAAATAATGCCGAAAGATTCGTACAAACAAAAATTTCATGATTGCTGGCTACAGCAGATAGATTTTAAAGTTTGGATAAGCCGCGATGAAGCGGACACCAATAAGGAATACTGCAGATACTGCATATGCTTCTTTTTTATTTTCTGGGATTTTTTGGTTATTTTTTTTTTTTTGGGATTTTTTTGGCTTTTTCTATTTTTTGTTTTTTTTTTTTTAATTTCTTGGCTTTTCTGGCTTTTTGGCTTTTTTTAGCTTTTATTTTATTTGTTTGGGATTTTTTGGCAATTTTTTTATTTTTTTTTTTTTTTTTCTATTTTTTGGCTTTTTTTTATTTTCTGGCTTTTTGGCTTTTTTTGGCTTTTTTTATTTTTTGGCTTTTGTTTTATTTTCTGGGATTTTTTGGCTTACTTAACAATTTGCACGATGTTTTATCGAGTTTGCAAATTTCTTATTCACACACATGCTGGACGCTGGGACTGTTCCAATTGCCGCCGCATCTGCCGGGTGGACGACGCTAATAGCTACTCGCGTCGTAAATCAATTGTCAAAGGCACACAAATTTGAAAAAAAAAAACAATGTGCACTGTGCGAAAAGATTCATGTACATAAAATATTGAAAATTATTTTCGAGCGCATTGTTCACTTATATGTGAATGCACTTATTCATTAAGAAGCGGAATTTCTTTTTTGCAAGTGTACGAACCTATTTTACTTGTTCGAAATTGTATATTATTAATGTAAGTGTGTTACGTTTAGTCTAAGTTATATTAGCAGCAAGTAGGCAAATCCACCCCCACAACATATGTATTTTGGTGTGCAAAATTTTTTTAGACGCACCAAGTTTTTTTTTGTTGTTGTTGTTTTTTTCAATCAATGACACCAACAAAAGTAGCAGTGCGGGCCCAACAACAACACTTACAACAACAACAAACGTTACTCGCGTCGTAAATCAATTGTCAAAGGCACACAAATTTGAGAAAAAAAACAATGTGCACTGTGCGAAAAGATACATGTACATAAAATTATGAAAATTATTTTCAAGCGCATTGTTTACTTAATTGTGTATGCACTTATTCATTAAGAAGCGAAAATCCGTTTCTTTTTTGCGAGTGTATGAACCTTTTTTTTATGACTTTGCTTGTGCGACGCGAAGGCGTCACTGCGCATTTGTTTTGTTTTTGTATTCTCGCTCGCGATCAAACTCTCAGCTTGTGCGACAAACAGGCGGCAGTAGTGGAATGGGTAATTTGTTTTGTTTTTGGAATGGGTAAAAGTGCTCCAAAATGTATGGGAGGAAGGAGTTGTCCAAAATAAAATTCCTTTCTTAGGACAAACAGAATACCTGCCTAAAAAATTGTGTGAAAATTTCAGCCTTCTAGCTCTTTTCATTCAGGCTGTGGTTGAGCCATTCTAACGCGGACGAACTCATTTATATATAGAGATATTCTATTTATGTATTTTTATTTTTAAATTTTTTTCTTTTTTTTTATCTTTTATTTTTAGTTTTCATATTTAAGTTTTTCTTTTTTATTTTCTACTAACATCTCTGTTCTTAGTCTAGGGTCTTATAATGTGACTGACAATTTAGGCTGTGTAAAGGGGCATAGCTGGCCGGACTGGCAAATAAAACACCCCCATCGGTCGGTGATGTTATTAGACATTTTTGTTCTCTGCTTAGGCTGTTTACTTCAAATATATTATTGTACATTTTTTTTTTTTTAACTTTTAAGTTGACTCTAGATTTGTTAACAATTTTGAATAAATAAAAAAATAATATATATGTATATGTGTATGTGTGTTGTGAAGTAGGCCAATGGCAGGCCTCCCTCACATTAGTATAGAATATTAGTATATAAGTAGTATATATAAATGAAGTATATGAAATAGTAAGAGTCAAGAATGAAATATGTTATCACAATGTAATTAGCGCATTAACATCTAGCGTTTAACAGAGATTTAGCATAAGAGCCGAGCAGCCGGGAGAGTGAAGGTCGGGCACGAACTCGTGACCCACGATGCGATCCACAGCGCAAGAAGAGGTGCGATGACGCTGAGGGCGAGAACAGCGTAGAAAATGTCGCGCGTGCCGGCGGCAAAGTGCGTGACAGAGTGTGAAGCGGAATACTAAAGCGAGCAGTATTGCTGACGGCAGAGCGCACAAGCGAGTAGTAATAATTTTGCAAAGTAATAAGTTTTGGAGTCAGGGTTTAGTTTGGCGCTTTATAATTAGAAATCGTACGTATAGTTATTAATATAATATTCTAAGGTACTGAATCGTTTGAAAGGCGAGAATAAAGCCACGCTAATATTCCCACTAACACCCACGCGAGTTTTGATATTTTTCTGTCGGTTTGCAGTGTTCGCCAAATGCGAACACACACACACGTAAGTATAACGGAGCGATACTCTAACCTCGTCGAGAACGGAGTTTACGCGATCAGTGGCACGTTTGGGCTGTAGTTATCCCAGCGACAAACTACCCTGATACGTAACTCACTTTTGCCCTCAACTTCGCGAAGCGTCTCGAAGCAGTTATAAATTTCTTGTGACGCGGCGCTTGGCCGGACTGAGTCATACCTCGGCCATAAGCTCCTTTACAGTGTAATACTTGCATATATTGAGACAAAAACGGACAAAGAGGAAAATGAGCAAGTATTTTTTTTTACTAGGAAAGCTTACAAAACGGGCTGCGCTTAAAAACTTAATAAAAATACTTGCACATATATATAAAATAATATAAATAGGAAATTATATTACTTATCAGGTTTTGGAATGGTGTAAAGTCAATTTCGTCTATTCCCAGCAAACATTTACCCTTGCCGTCAAATTGATATCAAGTTGCCGTCAAGGGTTAGGTCAAGCGCTTTCTATTGTTGTGATGCTTGATATAGCCTTGACGTCAACTTGATAATTATAGCGAAATCAATTCAAATTGACTCTTGCTGTCAAGTATTGAAAGCAAGCCAATATCAAGCCAATATCAACTATTTAAAACTATTCAAAATCAAGGTTTGATATCAATAGTTTGCAATTTGATTTATTATTTATTAATATTTATTTAATATTGATTTGTTGGAGCTTCACTTTTCACTTTTTTGCCGCAACGCTTTTCTCATTGTGGCCAAATCTCCTGAATTTTCACAAAAACTTATTTTAAATGGTTCCTCGTCATGCAAACACTGTCCGCTGTTTCTGGGTGCTCTCAGTTCGCTGGCCACAACATTGGATGGTTGAAACACGTGTTTCACAACTTCCAAGCACTCTTGTTTTATTTTATAAGATCGCTTCATCTGAAACAATTCACTCAATATAAATATAATATATTTACAATTTACACTGAGTTATTTATACGTTTAACACAATTATAATTTTTCACTTACGATTACAATCTGCTCGCCTCGTTCTTAAATCACAATTGAAGAAGTTTTCATTTTTCTACAAAACAAAAGAGAGCGGCAGAATAACTGTTAATTTACGAGACGACGACGTTGACTGAGTAAATGAGTTCTTATGCTCGCAAAACTATTGATAATTCCCTTTTTGCAAGGTAAAAGACAAGCCTTGTCGAAAGAGAGCGGCAGAATAACTGTAAATTTACGAGACGACGACGTTGACTGAGTAAATGAGTTCTTATGCTCGCAAAACTATTGATATTTCACTTTTTGCGAGTTAAAAGACAAGCCTTGCTATTATTTCAGACATTTGCTTGATATCAACTTGACGGCAAGCTTTGATATCAACCTTGCTTTTTTAAAAACATCAAACGCTCGATGCAGTGTTTGCTGGGTTGCCTGGGCAAGCGATAATTGGATCAATAACTATCCGGCTCAAAAGACCATGAAATCTTCGGAGGGTGGATTTATATGCTTACATATTGTCACAACACGACTGAAAGAAATACACTTGTAAATGAGAAAACTGAATTTGGCGGGGTTTTGTGGCGATAGAACTTCTTTATTGGATTGGTAAATCAGTACTAGAATTCAAAGCCTACTGAGCATGCTCAGCATGCTAACTATGTTATATTACATAGTTATAGATGTTATTTGCAGAAAAAGGAGAGCGAGCTTTTACACAACATTCAGGTGGGGAGTAGTGATGTAAATTTGGGTCAAAATACCGATGTCGATGTTCATCGATGTTTTCAAAATGGGAAATCGATGTGGGGAGATACATCCAAATTTCGATGCATCGATGTACATATGTTACATGTTTTGTAACCTTTAAATTTTTGTTTCTAAAAAGTGTGAATTATTTTATTTTATTTACCTTTTATTATTATTTATTTTGTTATTGCTTTCATAGCTGTCTTCAAAATTTTTGTTTGGCTTTTTGGCCTTCTGTCGCGAATTCGTTAATGTTTTTAAAGCTTTTAAAAAAAATAAGTTTGCCGTGGTGCGACCCTGCTGCACGATGGTGTTTCCTCACGAATTTCGCCAGTTACCAATACGGAATTTTCCTTATTTATTTTATAAACATTGCGTAGGTGGTCCTGCATGTTCGTCGCGTTGCCAGCAGTTTTAATCATTTTGCTACAAGTGTTGCACTTTGCTGTATTAGCATTTATTTTACTGAAATGCTTCCAGCAAAAGCTCGTCTTTGTTGTTATTCTGAAATAAATTTAGTTACAAAATAAATTAACTGCAAGAGACTTTCTGAATCAAGCTTATCAGGCAATCGCCTTTAGTAGCTATAGAATCTTTGACAAATTTAAATATATATATTTTTTCTTGGGCATTGCAAACACAGACTAAAATAAAATAAACGCACACAATTCCGCGAAAAGAGCTCAAATTACTGTAAATTTAAACAGACGATGTTGTGCAGAATCATTGATGCATCGTATTACATCGATATCAATGAAAACATCGGAAAACATCGCCCAAAAATCATCGATGCTCGGTGCATCGATGTTTTTTTACATCACTAGTGGGGAGCTGCAGATGCCGCTTCCTACTTTTCGGCTTAAACACAGATTATATATCATGTTAAATTTTAATCAAAATCGGTTCAGCGGTTTTCGAGTATTTGACGCGTACACAAATCAACATACCATTTTAATACTCGAAACCGAAGGTAAAGAGTACATTGGGCTTGTGCAATGTCCGTCATGGTGTCTGTCCGTCCGTCTGTCTGTATGTTCGCAACTTTTTTCCACACCCTTCACGCTAAAAAATAACTTAATCTATGGCCGGGACAGATCAAGTATTAAGATTGGGGTTCTACGATAACTGGGAGGCTGGCAAATCGATAAATTCGATAACTCAAAATCAATAAATCCACCTATTCCGCACCCCCTTACAGAAGGAGTTACCAAATTTGGTAGGAAGATAGCTACTGGCATCCCCGAAAAATTGCATCAAAAATTTTGGTGCCACGCCCACTTGGGCTATAGTCATCAAATTTGGTAAGAAGATAGCAATTGACATTGCACAAAGATTTGCATCAATTTGGATTCCACGCCCACCCATAACTTCCCTAGCCCCCCTTCCCCAACCTTATACAAACTTTGAGCTAGAGTCACCAAATTTGGTAGGAAGATAGCAATTGAAATTCCACAAAGATCTGCATCAAAAACTTGGATGCCACGCCCACCCATAACTCCCCTTGCCCCCCTTCCCCAACCTTAAACAAACTTTGAGCTAGAGTCACCAAATTTGGTAGGAAGATAGAAATTGACATCAATTCTAGATCTGCATCAAAAATTTGGATGCCACGCCCACCCATAACGCGCAAAGCCCTCTTCCTCCACCTTAAACATTTTTGAGCTAGTGTCACCAAATTTGGAAGGAAGATAGCTAGTGGCATCCCAGCTGTATCAGTTAATTTTTGAGGCAGCTTACACCCCTGCCACATCCGTACCCCTTTGCAATCATCATCTTTTTACCGGTTATAATACTGGTATCGAGTATATCGCAGTCGGTTGCGTCCGACTGCAACGTTTCCACTTGTTATATATATAGAAGATTATTTTAGTTTATCACTGCACTTTTGCTTCAGTAATTAATGAACCGGATCGCAATAAACACGTCTGCATGCGACGACAGTTGTCACAATTCTTGTTTGCAATTAAGGCAATAAATATAACCAATTATAAAACAGACAAAAATTAAAATTTTTATCTCTAATGTTGAAAGTTTCGATATTTTCAATTGTAAAGAAATGGTATTGAAAGTATAAGTACTTGCAACTATAAAAAACTATTTATTTCTAGATGTTTACACATCTCCCGTGTGATCGATCTCACATTGGTTTTTTACCAATATCCCGTAAAAAAGTGTAGTGAGCAAAAAATTGAGCTTAGGTGACATCTTCTAGCTGGACAGGACGGTTTTGATATTTATCGAACACCTAAGCTTTCCATGAAGCGCCATCTGTCTCCGCTCTTTCCAATTCAGATTTTGTTTTATTATTATACTGGATACCGAAGGTAAAGGGTATATTAGGTTTGTGCAATGTCCGTCATGGTGTCAGTCCGTCTGTACGTATGTTCGCAACTTTTTTCCACACCCTTTAAGCTAGAGACTTGAAACTTTGCAAATGCCTTTCCATTCCGGCCCCAGCCCCCTGCAGTTTTTAATAAGAAACGCCTATATCTTCCTGAGTTTTTGAGCTAGAGCCACCAAATTATGGATACCACGCCCACCCATACCGCCCTTGTCCACCCCAGCTGCCCCATTTTTTTTGTTAAAAACGGGAATGCGTGTATCTTTCAAAGTGTTTGAGCTAGAGTCTCCAAATTTGGTAGGAAGATAACAGAAGTGACCCCAAAAAATATCTTGAAGCCAAGCCTACCCCCAGCCCCCCTTCCACAACTTTTACAAACTTTGCGCTAGAGTCACCAAATTTGGTAGGAAGATAGCAATTGACATCAAACAAAGATCTGCATCAAAAGTTTTGATGCCACGCCCACCCATAACGCCCCCAGACCCTCTTTCCCAACCTTTCACAAACTTTGAGCTAGAGTCACCAAATTTGGTACGGAGATAGCAATTGACATCCCAAAAGGATCTGCATCAAAAATATGGATGCCACGCCCACCCATAACGCCCCCCAGCTCCCCCTCCCCGTCTTTAACTAACTTTGAGCTAGTGTCACCAAATTTGGAAGGAAGACAGCGACAGCGTGGCTTGAAGCCGGAAGAGGCACGCAAAAGAGCACTGGGCACCGACCACGTCTCCAGTCGAGCGAACCGACGGCCAGGCCGTGGCGGGGAGGAAGCGACAACTCCACCATACGTCGCCAACTGAACTCCCCAATGACCATAAGAGGACGAAGGGTAGAGGCAACACGGCTCCGGAGGGCCAAGGTACCTCAAGTGGTTCGAGGCGACCGAAGGCGGCCACGTATGCCAGTGTAGCCAAGGGTACCAACCTAGCTATACTGGCTCGTGTCTTCCCGAGGAAGCGGCTGACCAAGGAGGAGCTGTCGGCGGTGGAGATAGCCCTAGTCGACGAGATGAGGATGGGCTGGACCGCCAGACTTAACTTTAATGGCATCCAATTTCGGGATGGTCTAGTCCTAGTGGACTGTCTGGACGAGAATGCCAGAAAGTGGCTGGAGCTGAAGGTGCCCAGCATCAGTGCAGCAGTGGGTGTGGAACTCCGCACATGCCCACAAGAGGAAGTCCCTGAGACGAACATCGTCACCTTATACCTGCCACGCACGGCTGGGGAGACGGTGGAGAATTCCCTTGGGCTGCTCATTAAGCAGAACAGATGTCTTCTCTCCGAGACGTGGCGCGTGCTCAGGCGCCTAGAGATCAAGGACGGCAAGGTGCTGACGCTTGGTATGGAGGACGAAGCTCTCACACTTCTCAAGAGCAGGGAAATGATGGTGAGCTTCAGGTTCGGTCAACTGAGGTGCCGGCTGCACAAAAAGCAAGCCACGACAGTGACGGCTGCGAAGGTGCAAGCAGACGACGTGCCTGGCACTTCATCTGTTGTTGCCGAGGCAGCACCCACCTGCCCCATCGAAGTGGCAGCAGAAACCGAAGCCATCGCGGTCCGGGAAGCCGAGTTGTCGCGGCTTCACGTGCGCAGCGAGGAAGACCCCTTGAGCGATGACCAGCCGTCCGATGATGAGCAGACACCCAGAGGATGCTGTCAGAGGCATATCTGACGCTCTCGGAGGGGGAACCGGAGCTCTTAGGATGGTGACCACCAGCGTGGCACAGATCAACATGCATCACGCGAGGGCAGCTTCGGCTGTCATCAGCAGGCTGATCTCCAGGTCTGACCTGGGGCTGGTGCTCATCCAGGAGCCATGGGTCGTCAGAGGCAGAATCTGCGGACTAAACCATGTAAGCTCGCAACTAGTTGGAGATATGAAAGAGACATCGCCAAGAGCGTGCATCTTATTGCGGAAGAACACTAACTTTCTTTGTCCCTCCAAATTTCTCAGCAGGGATCTTGTAGCAGTGCTAATCACTGGCGAGGGCGGGAGTATGGTGGTTTCGTCAGCCTACTTCCCGGGAGACACTTCGGAAGCCCCCCCAACAGAGGTTCAAGATCTGGTGGCACACTGCAGCAGCAACAGACTCCTTTTGCTGCTGGGATGCGACGCAAACGCGCAAAATATAGCGTGGGGCAGCACGAACAACAACAGTAGAGGTGAGTGCTTACTTGACTATCTTGTAGCTAGTGACCTAACGGTGTTTAATGTGGAGGCTGAACCTACTTTTATCACCAAAAATAGAGCCAAAGTGCTTGATATCTGTTTCGGAAACGGGGGGGCTTCTGAGCTGGTAAACAATTGGAAGGTCTCAACAGAACCGTCAATGTCGGATCACAGGATCATCCTCTTCGACATTAGCAGTAATTTCAGGTTCAGTAAGGTCATCAGAAATCCTCGGCGGACCGATTGGTCGCTATACCAGTCCTGCCTGGGTTTAAATCTGAGCAGACTGAACCATTGTAAGAGGGTCTCTTCCCATGAAGAGCTAGAGCAACTCTCAGTAGAAGTTGGCGAGACGATTTTGAATGCCTATCATGCAAGTTGTCCAGCCAAACCCATTGTGTCCAACAGGGATTACCCTTGGTGGAATAAAAAGTTAGGGATGCTTCGAGCAGAAGTAAAGAAGCTGCTTAATACAGCCAAAAAGAATAGTGACAGATGGGACTTGTACACCAAGAAGCTAACAGAACATAACAAGGAAATCCGGTACAGTAAGCGTGCTCACTTCCAGAGTTTTTGCTCTAACCTAGAGCAGGCCACACCAGCTGTAAGAGTCACAAAGGCGATTTCGAAAGGCAAAGTGCTGTCCGAACTCTGTCTAACGAAGCCAGATGGTTCCTTCACAGAAAATGAGGTAGAGAAGGCAGAAATTCTCCTGCAAACTCACTTTCCACTTTGTAGTACCATCACCAACGCTGACAGCTGTTACGAAACGGTCCCCAAAAGGAGACCGGACTGGAGCCTGGCTGGCAGCCATAGTAACAGAGCAAAAGATCAGGTGGGCCATTGGAACGCTCAGTCCCTACAAGGCCCCAGGTACGGACGGTATCCTTCCCGTCCATCTTCAGAAAGGGATGGAACAGCTAATGGTGTTCCTCGTTCGTATTTTCCGGGGAAGCCTAGCTATGGGCTACATACCTAGGGCATGGAGGACGGCCAGGGTGATTTTTATCCCGAAGGTGGAAAAAAAGGACCCCTTTCACCCCAAATCCTTCAGGCCAATCAGCAGTACATCCTTCCTTCTAAAAACCCTCGAAAAGATAGTTGACAATCACATTAGGTCCTCGCACCTAGTGTCCAGTCCCTTGCATGATCATCAGCATGCCTATAGAGTAGGAAAGTCAACAGAATTGGCTCTCCTAGACCTCCTTAACAGCTTCCAATGCTCAGTGAAGGCCAAAGATGGGGGTGTCCTTTGACCTCTCCTCTGGAGTCTCGTGGTGGACGAGCTACTTGTTAGACTTACAGATAATAGATTTGAATGCCAAGGCTATGCCGATGACATTACCATTGTCTGTAAAGGCAACTTTGTGAACACGCTATGTGATAGGATAGAGACACTGGCTCTTATGAGCTGCAGATCTCTCGCAGGGAAAAATTGGGGGGTGTCCCCAAAAATGATTCTGTGGATGTACACAGCAATGGTAAGGCCCATAGTCAGCTACGGCGCTGCGGTCTGGGCAGGACGTGTAAACCTTAATGTCACTAAACGGCAACCGGGCAAACTCCAGAGACTTGCCTGCACGTGCATCTCGGGCGCAATGCGTACGTGCCCGTCCTCAACACTGGACAAACTGCAAGGACTTCCGCCTTTGCATGTTTACATCAAACACAGTGCGAACAGGTCAATTATGAGAATGGCAGGAGCGAACGCAATCGATTCTGTCTCTAGTGCAACTGGCCCACTGTTGGCATTTCCGCAAGATACGCAGTTGGCCCTTGTTAGTTTCGAGAAGCTCTTTAAAATGGAGCTTAGTAATAAAGCAGAGTGGACTAGTCTGTCGAACACCTATAACGTGAAACCACATGCTATTAGATGGTATACGGACGGCTCACTAACAGATGAGGGTGCTGGAGCTGGAGTCAGCGGACCCCGGCTCAAATATCATGAACCCCAGCATATTCCAAGCGGAAGTGCATGCGATCGAAAGATGTGCCTCCCTCAACATCGTGAGGGGATACGCCCATAGAGACATAGCCATTTTCACTGTCAGCCAGGCAGCGATCAAAACACTCATTGCTTACAAGGTCGTCTCCAAGCTGGTTTGGCAATGTATAGAAGCACTCAATAGGTTGGGCAGTAACAACACAGTCACCATCTATTGGGTACCAGGACCAGGACAACAAGAAGAGAACTGAGGACTGTCTGAAGTTGAGCAAAGGATCTCTTCGGATGGTCATGGGTTTCTTAACTGGGCACTGCAGACTGCGCAAGCATCTGCACAATCTCAAGTTAGGGGCGGACAGTCTTTGCAGAATGTGTCTGGAGGGGGTTGAGACTCCAGAGCACCTGCTTGAGGAGTGTCCCGCCATAAGTCGACTGAGGCTTTCTCTTCTAGGGAGCCTCTTTCTGTCCACAGAGGAGATGAGGGCTCTCCGACCAAGCCACATCGTCGCGTTCCTGCGATCGATTGGGCTGTTCGAGGAGCTGTAACTCACAAACAGTAAGAGGGCACAATAGATCCTAAAGGTCGCAGTGCACGTTCCTCATTCAAATAATAATAATGTATTGAATTTGTTTCATGTTTTTAAGTTGCGCTGTGTGTGGACATGCATGTAGAGAAGCACTTTTCCTGTTGACTGCATTAAGGTTTTGAAAGAGAAGTGGGCGAAAATTGACCAATCCGACATTGAAAAGCTGGTATTATTCATGGCAAACCGGCCAAAGGCGGTCATGAAAAAATAAGGAATACCCAACTATGTAACAACAATACATGAACATTGCTTAAATTTCTATTTTTAAGAATATTTCTTAGTTAATAAGATATAAGCTAATAAATTTAATAAGTATAAATATAATTGTAGTTATATTATATCGCCATGTAATTATATTGAAACACTGTGACTTGCTTTCTTTGAGTTCGTTTTCTGAATGAATGCTCTTATAATTTGGGTTAACTAGGCCTGGCGCTGCTTCGACAGAGAAGTCAGCGTCAGCGCCGTATATAAAAGTACATTATGTATTAAGAATAATTGAAGGAGAGCGAGAGTATATACATATATATCACTAGTGGTCTAAGCGTGAGAATGCTGACGCGGCTTTGATTGTGCCCGCTGCATTCTCGCGCGATCATGTTACCAGCCACTTCAAATGTGCTGGATGTTTATGTAACAACAAAGTGTCGTTCTTTGGTTAATGTTTACTTTGAATACAGTTGACCCTCGATATATGTGTATACTACATCTCCCTCCTTTTAAAAAATAACGTAATATTCTATGAAGTTATTTTATTTTTATTTTTTCTTTTAAACTACATTTAATTATTTTTTATGTATATTTAATTTTATAGTAGTGAAAATTTAAATTGTAGTATTGTAGTAAAAATATAATATGAAAATATATTGAAAATATATATACTTATGTATTTTTATATTATTATTATGATTATATATTTTTTTTTGTATGTTAATGTTAAAAAATTCAAAAGTTAAAAAAATATTTTTGTTTTCTTATATACATATTTTTTTAATATTAGGGGTAAATGTAGAAAATGTAAAGACATAAAAATTTGTTATAAAGAAATTTTTTTTCATTTTTTTTTTTTGTACACCAAGACCTCGCTTTGCGTCGTGGTTACGTTCCAAAAAACACGACGCAAACTGAAATGACGCAAAGTGAATAATGATTTTCTATGGCAAGCCATGTAAGATTCGAAGATAGGTTCCGGGGTTACGAAAATACTACTTTTTAAAAAGAAAATTAAACAAAGTAAACATTTCAAAAACAAAAATACTATTCATGTTTATTACATACATAATAAAAACAAAAAACAAAACAAATTCTATGAAAACAAAATAAAATATTCACATAATTTATAAAAACAAAATAAAAATTAATCATTTTTTCTCAAAAAATTCGTCTATTGTATGCTGAACAGCTTTTTTCTTTAAAGTTAAGTAAATTTCTTTATAGCAGCTGATATTTGAAGCTACCGCCTGCGACACTTTAAAACTCCTCCCGCTGTCAGGATCGTTTTTTAAAAAAATCTCCATAGCTTCGTCAATTAAACACATTGCTCTGGAAATTTGCTTGGATGTTAAATTTTCTTGTTCGGAGATTTGTGTTGAATGGTCACTGTCATCTTCATGAGCAGATTGCAATTCCAGTTGCAATAGTTCTTCATTTGATATTTCTTGGTTGTGCGAAGTTAGCAATTCATCTATGTCAGGCTCATCCATACCTTCAAAATTAGACTCTTTAGCTAAATTAAATGATGAAGTGACGCGATAACTTGTAAGCGTAACTAACTTCACTTTGTAGATTGGTAAAAAGAACTAGTTCAGCAGCGACGCAATTCGAAATTCTAACGACGCAAAGTGAAAATTGGTGTTAATTCAGCAGCGACGCAACATCGAAAAACGCAAAGCGAAACGACGCAAAAGCGAGGTCTTGGTGTATAAAAGAAATTTTAATTTTATCTATTTATTAATGTTTTTTGGTTGATCAGACCAAACTTTCTAGAAAGTTTTTTAAATTTTATAAAGTTTTAGCCTATCCTTGTGAACTAACTGCTTTTTATTTTTTTTATCTTTAATTAAAATATTTTCCCTATCTTCTATGTTTTCTACGATATAAGGGCCTAAATAAACTGGATCTAATTTATGGCCAGTTTCATTTCTTAATAATACATTATCTCCTATTTTTAAATCAAAGCTTATTACTTTTCTATCGTAAAACTCCTTATTTTTAGCCTTACGCGTTTCTAACATTATCCTAGCTCTTTTATAAGCTATTTCTAATCTATTCTTAACCTCTTTAGCATAGTCTTCTATATTATATAATGGTTCTATTCTATCTATTTTATTAAAATCTATGAACTGTCTTGGTAATCTTCCAAAAACTAGTTCATATGGACAATATTCATGAACGACTGATGGTGTTGTGTTGAAACAATACGTGAAGTATTGCATCCAAACATCCCAATCTGTTTTGTCTGCAGAAATATATGAACGAATGTATTCATTGAATGTTCTATGACTTCGTTCTATTGTCCCTAAAGTCTGGTGGTGATATGCAGTTGATGTAATATTCTCGATCTTCATGTACTTGCACATATCTGTAATTACTTTGTTTTTATACTCTGTTCCCATGTCCGAAATGAACGTCTTCATTGGACCGTACTTGAGTATGAAACTTTCAAAAATAGCTTTTGCGACAGGTTTGCACTTTTGTTTGCAATTGGTATGGCTACTAGATATTTTGTCAGATCACATATTAGTGTGACTATGTATTCATTGCCGTATTCTGATTTTGGTAGCGGACCTACTGTGTCCACTATCACTCTGTCAAAAGCATTTATTGGTGTTTCTGTATATGTCATTGGGGTCTTTGTATGTATCATTGTTTTTGACATTTGGCATTTATGGCATCTACGTACGTACTCTTTGATATGACGAGTCATATTTTTCCAATAGTAGTGTTTTTTAATTTTCGCTAGCGTTTTTGTAATGCCTGTATGACCTCCTTGTATTGGATTTTCATGGAATGTAGACAGTATTGTTTGTATCTCTTTCTCATTTATTATGAGGGTCACCGGCTGGAGTAGCGCTACTCTTTTTTATATTTTATATTTTATTGCCCATTGTTTTGAAATAATCTATTGAAATTAATTCAAAGATTTTTTCGCTCGGTGCCACTTTGAGTTGGCTGATTTCTAGTATACCGGCTTGCTTTTCAAGCCTTTGGAAAAACTGTACAAATCGCTAACATCAATTCTTGCGATAACTTTATTTCCTTTTTTTAAAAGACATTTAGAATTATTTATACGCAAGGTCACTACTTTTCGTACCTCGTCATTTGTTATGACTTCGTATACGTTGGGCTTGGATACATTTTTCAGACTTTGCCTTGGCAATAGTTCTTTATTATTTACTGTACAGTTTTTATTCTGTCTTCTTTGTTGCCTGGTAGTGACTTTCAGGACTTTGCTTTGTATGTCTATTAATTCTTTGATGGTTATTCTTGATAACGCATCTGCTACGTGATTGTCTTTGCCCTTAAGATACTCTACTGTGAACTCATACTCTTCTAAATCAAGTCTCATTCTGGTTAATTTTGATGTTGGGTTAACCATTGAAAATAAGTAGGTTAACGGTCTGTGGTCTGTTTTGACTGTGAAATGTCTACCATATACATATGGTTTGAAGTGATTAATTGCCCAATGAATTGCTGATAGCTCTTGTTCTGTTGTTGATTTATTACTTTCACCTTTAGTGAAACTGCGAGATGCATATGCTACAGGTAATTGAATACCATTATAATTTTGTGATAAAACTGCTCCAAATGCTTCTTTGCTAGCAACTGTGATTATGCAAAATTCTTTGCTAAAATCTGGATATTGCAGTAAAGTTGGATTTATTAATGCCGTTTTAAGATGTTCGAAGGCATGCTGGCAATCAGCTGTCCATTCGAATTTTACATCTTTTTTACACAGTCTTGTTATGTGACGAGAATATTCGGCAAAGTTTTTAATGAATCGTCTGTAATAGTTACAAAATGCAACAAATCTTCTAGCGCTGTCTGCGTCCGTAGGGACTGGGTATTTCTCAATGACATCATACTTTTTGTCATCTGGGAGAATACCTTTATCAGTACACTTGTGACCTAGGAAGGTTACTTCGTGCATGAAGAATGTACACTTATCAGGGTGCAATTTTAGGTTGTTTTTCCTGCATAATTCAAAAACATTACTAAGGTTTTTGATCATGTGATTTTCGGAACAACCGATGACAATTAGGTCATCCATGTAAAGGAATGCCTGTGATGATTCAAGACCAGAAAATGCAATTGTCATCATTCTTTGGAAAGAATTTGGCGCTATTTTTAAACCGTAAGGTAATCGCGTAGAACGATAAGAGCCATTGCTCGTTGAAAAAGACGTTATATTCCTTGAGTTTTCTTCAAGTTCTATTTGGTGGAATCCAGACATTAAATCTAAACACGAGAAGTATTTTGCTCGGCCTAGTTGGTCAAGAATATCATCTATTCTTGGAAGTGGGAATTTATCAGCTAATAGTTTTTTATTAATTTGACGATAGTCTATTACTAAACGCCATCTTTTATCTGTTGAATCCGGTAAGGATTTTTTTGGTACTAATAGTAATGGGCTATTATATTCAGACACAGAAGGTTCTACTATTTTATCATTTATGAGTTTACATATTCACTTGTTTAGCTATTTCTGCTTGTTGTGAATGAGGAGTTCTATAGTTCTTGATGTAACTTGGTTCATCATCTTTCAATCTTAGTTTTTGCTTATAGAAATTATTTGTCGTTACTGGTTCGGATTCTAGTCCGAATATATCTGTATAGTGAGCGCATAATTTTGTCAATATGTTTTTGTAAGGTAGCGGACAATTTTTTCTCAATTTAGAGAGAATTTTTTCATCTCTTGACATGCATTCTTTATTAAAAATTTCATAGTTGGTTAGCGGTTCAAATCGGACTTTATCTAGGTTAACTACTTTATTTGAGTCTGTTAAATTCAGAATTCTGTCGAAACAATTTTTAGAATTTGCTATAAATACTCCATTTTCAATTTCTTGACATGGGATCATAATTTGATCATCTTTTGTATTTAGTTTAATTTTTCGGACGACTTCGGATCGTAATGGTAAAATTGTTGTATTATTGTCAATGGTGTGAACTATAGGGATAGTTATCGGATAGTTAAAATTTGAGGGTCTTAATGTAAACAAGTCTTCACTTGCTTTGAAGTCTAATTGACAATTGAATTTCTTTATAAAATCCATACCAATTATTCCATCACATGGTATGGGAAAGTCTGAGTTTACTAAATGAAAATGATGTGGAATTATGTATTTTCCTGTTGTTAATTCAACGAAAGTTAATCCAGTGGAATTGGTTGAACCTTGTCCAATTCCGCTGATATTAGTGGTCACATTGTAATCAATTTCTTGAAAAGTATCGGATTGTTCTTTTAAAATTGAAATATCTGCACCAGTATCAATGAGTAACGTCAAAGTTGTTTTTGTATATTCATTTTTTAATTTGATAAAAATGTTTAGACTAAGATTGACTGCGTGAACTTTAGAGTTTATTGATTTTGAGTACTTAAGGGTGCTTGTTGGTTTTCCGAATTACTTTGTGTAACTCGTACCAGGTTTTGTTGTCCATTGTTTTTGTATTGGTAACCTCTGTACGAACCGCCTCTGTTCGAGCCGCCTCGAGGGTTACCTCTGTTATTATTATATTGGTTGCCATTATTGTTGTTATACCTGAAGCCGCCTCTGTTGTAAGGTCGGCCTCTGAAATTACCTCTACCGCGGTTTCCGCCACGTTGAGAGTAATTTTGGTAAAATATTGTGCTAGTACTACCAGTCATTTTAGTCATGCAATGGATATATTTACCCATAGCATCATCAAAGTTACTGTAGTTACCAGCTTCCAATATTGTGCGTAATTTTTCATTATCTGTGTTGTCTGTCATGGCTGTGATAGATTCCTGTGTTGCGAATTCTTCCGCATTTTCAGGATCTAAGCCTTTGTCAATGTAGGCAGCTTCGAGCTGCTTACGTAAATTGTCAATTTCAGTTGCATACTGAGATGCTGTTTTTCCCTTTTGTTTTGTGTTAGATAGCTTGGCTTTTATGACAGTACATGATTCGCCTCTTACAGTGGCTTTTAATTTGTTTACTATGGCTTCTATAGTGGTTTCGTTTTGTACTTGGTACAAAATAGGTCCGGTTATTTTGGACTTGATTACCTCTACGGCCAGTTCTTCTTAGGTGCCTTTGGTTCGTTCAACAATCCTTATGGCTGTTAGAAAACGATTCAACGACAATTTTTTCCCATCAAATTCAGGGACCGCAGACGAAACTTGTCTTACGTATTCCCTGTCTAAAGCTATCTGGTCAGGCATGTTTAATGATTTTTTGTTCTCTGTGTCAGAAGACTCCTGATTTGAATCAGTGTCAATTGCTGGTTTAGGTTCGTCCAAATTGTCAAGTTGACTTGGGTCAAACTCAACAGGAAAATATGGATTTGTTGGTATTGTAAATGTTACTTGACGCCTAAGAGTTATAGTGTCTAGCTTTGAAGCTAATGAACGTAATATTTTTAGACATTGTTCGTTATGTGCCGTGTGTAAGTTTACTTTTTAGCGAAGATGCTAACTCACTGATTTTGTTGTATTCAGTGGTCAATATTGTTATGTGGGACAATAGCGTTTCGGCTCGTATTGTTGTATTTTTATTAATACATTTATATGATTTATCGAATTTTTTCTTTTGAGTCGCTGATTTTTTTCGCTACTTCTTGCCATTCCATAACTATTGCTTACAATCGTACATTGTTCTTTTTAGTCTTTCAGTATTAAGTAATCTCTTACTTTACCTAGCATGGGGTGGTCTTTAACCACAGCTAGTACTTTTATGTCTGGTATTGCTGCTAGCATCATTGATTTCTGCTCTAAATTTTGACATTCAACTAATGGAGAGTACGGAACTTTAAATGTGTCTTTGTATAGGTGTTCCAGCTCATAAATGTATATCGGAGTGTCCGATACTAATGCTCTTATTCTATTCTGGAAATCTGGTTCCATAGCTAATATTTTGTTCACTAAATGCTGTATTGCTGGATGAGCCATGGTTTCTTATATGAAAATATTTGTTTCGCTAACTTTATTAATTACATTTTCTACTAGTCCCATTTTTGTGGACTTATTTTTTATATGTTCAAAATTATTTATACTATATAATATAGTATTAATATGTAAATTTTCGTCAGATTTACTTATTTTATTGTCATTCATTAATTTATTTAATTCTTGGACTTTAAGAACATTTTTTATACTCGATACCAAAGGTAAAGAGTATATTGGGTTTGTGCAATGTCCGTCATGGTGTCTGTCCGTCTGTCCGTCTATCAGTCTGTCCGTCTGTATGAACGCAACTTTTTTCCACACCCTTCAAGCTAGAGACTTGAAACTTTGCAAATGTCTTTATCTATGGCCGGGACAGATAAAGTGTCAAGATTGGGATTATACGATAACTGGGAGGCTGGCAAATCGATAAATTCGATAACTCAAAATCGATAAATCCACCGTTTCCGCACACCCTTAGAGCTACCAAATTTTGTAGGAAGATAGCTACTGGCATCCCCGAAAAAATTGCATTAAAAATTTTGGGGCCACGCCCACCCATTCCGCCCCCAGCCCCCCGCAGTTTGAAATCAGAAACGCATATATCAACCGCAGTTTTTGAGCTACAGCCACCAAATTTTACGCCAAGATAGGTGATGACGATCCTCAAAAAACTGCATACAAATTTTGGATGCCGCACCCACCCATACCGCCCTTGCCCACCTCAGCCGCCCCAACTTTTCGTTAAAAGCGGGAATGCGTGTATCTTTCATATGTTTGAGCTAGAGTTCTTCCAAACCTCAAAAACGACTTGGTAGGAAGATAACTGGTAGTGACCCCCAAGGATATCTTGGCGCCACGCCTACCCCAAGCCCCCCTTCCCCAACTTTTAAAAACTTTGAGCTAGAGTCACCAAATTTGGTAGGAAGATTGCAATTGGCATTCCACAAAGATCTGCATCAAAAATTTGGATCCACGCCCACCAAAAACGCCCGCAGCCTCCTTCCCCTTCCCTTAACAAACTTTGAGCTAGAGTCACCAAATTTAGCAGGAAGATAGCTGGTGGTATCCCCATCTGTATCAGACAATTTTTGATACAGCGTACACCCCGGCTGCATCCGTACCCCTTTGCAATCAGGCCTCTTTTTACCGGTTTTAATACTAGTATCGAGTATATCGCAGTCGGTTGCGTCCGACTGCAACGTTTCCACTTGTTTTTAAATGGTTTGTTCAAAATTATTAATCTAACTTTTCATTTTAAATTTTTCTTTCTAATGTTTAACATTTATTCCTGCCTATTGGTTCGTATAGCTTTACGGGCTATACTCTGATCGGGCGAAAAAGGTTTCGCTCAATTTTTACAATGATTTTTATAATTATAAATATTTTATATCTCGTTCATTTTATATCTCGTTCATGATGCCGCATCAGCTGGTCGTCGCCGGTTGGCTACGCTGATGCTCCTTCTTTGGCGTAAAAGGCGGCCTGCCTTTCACGCTTGCTGTTCTTTCCTCTGTTGTTTATGACATGTATAGCTGGAGAACGGGCTTTCCATTGGTCCAGGGCGGTCTGCGGGGCATTCAGCTTTCCTCTTTGGTATTTCTTTTGGTTTAGGTGGTGAAGTTTTATTAGCTTTGTATGTAATGGTTTTTATTTCTGAGTGAGCATAAGTTGTTGGCTTTTTGGTTGCGATTGTTGACTTTAAGAAGTCTAATTCAGCTTGTAATTTTAAAGCTTTTGCCCATGGGGGTGGTGTTGGGCTTGTAAATAATAACCATTTTAAACGGGCTATTCTTTTGTTAATTTTGTTTTTCACTCCCCCTCTTTTTGCCATCACTTTATGCTCTACTCACTCAGATTTCATTTGTTGCCGTTGTCCACCGTCAGATTTATCCATTTGTTGTTGTAGCGGCGTGCTTTTGTTGTTGCAGATTTTGTTGTTGCAGATTTTGTTGTTGAAGATTTTGTTGTTGCAGATTTTGTTGTTGTAGATTTTGTTGTTGAAGATTTTGTTGTTGCAGATTTTGTTGTTGTAGATTTTGTTGTTGCAGATTTTGTTGTTGTAGATTTTGTTGTTGCAGATTTTGTTGTCCTGAGGTCTCACCGGACCTCTGTCACGGTCGCCATGTAGTTATATTATATCGCCATGTAATTATATTGAAACACTGTGACTTGCTTTCTTTGAGTTCGTTTTCTGAATGAATGCTCTTAGCTTATAATTAGGTTAACTAGGCCTGGCGCTGCTTCGACAGAGAAGTCAGCGTCAGCGCCGTATATAAAAGTACATTATGTATTAAGAATAATTGAAGGAGAGCGAGAGTATATACATATATATCACTAGTGGTCTAAGCGTGAGAATGCTGACGCGGCTTTGATTGTGCCCGCTGCATTCTCGCGCGATCATGTTACCAGCCACTTCAAATGTGCTGGATGTTTATGTAACAACAAAGTGTCGTTCTTTGGTTAATGTTTACTTTGAATACAGTTGACCCTCGATATATGTGTATACTACATAATATAAATAAATAAATAAGAAGACTTTATTGGAGCCAAAAACGTGTCATTTTCTGGTTTTCTATTTATAACTTTTTTGTTAGCGAACATATTGGATTCGTCTTTTGGAATTTATAAAGTTAAATATTAATAAACAAAACTGCATCAAAGCTTTTTTTATATGACATTTATGGGTATGTTTTTTTCGATGTCAAAGAAAAACATAGTTGCTGTACGAAGACATTATTGGTACACTGTACATACTATGTATGTATATGTATATTTTATGTATATTTATGCGTATTTGATCTGCTGGTCGCGGTCAAAATCAAAATCTGACCTGCCCAAACATCTACTCACAAAATGCACTGTGTAATATACCCTTTGTACCAATATTCAATAATAGTCAATTAGTGAGCTTTAATTTAATCGAGTTTTTAATTTTGTTTACAGATTGAGTAGCCTGCGTAGTTAGCAATGCTATTGCCGCCGCAGTTGCCGCACTTTTTTCTGATGGTGTCATCTTAGCTTGCTGTTAAAGACGTTACTTTGTTGCATAAAGTCGAAAGCTGATGTCATTAGCGCTTATTGACCAGACGTTTGAATGAATTATTCTCATTTTACTAAACAACACTACACAGTTTGTGAGCAAATATTTTCCTCTCATTCTACGTTTATGCTTACAAAAAATAATGATTTCAGATCATGATTTTTTAAAAAAGTGCAAGGTTAAGCACAAAATCATGATTTTTTTTACACACGTATTTTGACTATTACTACGTTTCAGTAATACTCTACAAAACCATATTTCAGGTTGTCAAGTGATAGTATTTACAACTGTCAATAAAAAAAATTTACTATTTGTTCGGAAAGCTAATAAATTTAAAATGATTGGCTTTATAAAAAAAAATCTTTTTACCGTGACTATTGCAATTATGATTTTTGTTTGTGTATGTCTTGTCATACCCCTATCTGGATTTTATCACGAGTCAACAAAGATTAGATCGATTCTGGTGAGTGTGTTCCTCGTGATTGTGACACTGTTTCTTGTTGGCGATACAATAAAGTTCCTGCTGTTGGCAGTTGATAGGGCCTTTTGGCCGCGCAAACTGGCATCCTATAGCACTAATAGTGATGCTACTATCCACACACGCACGGATTACCTGAAGATGAAAATAAATACGTTGCGCTATCAGCAGCTGGTGACGGAAGAACATCGCAACGAGAAACTTAATCTGATGTATCAAAGTATTGCCCAGGACCTAATGCTCTACGGCAAATATTTTTTTCTACTAATGTGCCTGGTGCTGGTGAGCCGAGATAAAATGCTCTACTACAACACCATTGCTCAAAAGCAGCTCTTTCTAAACAATCAACCGCACTCTATAGGATTAAAATCAGTGTGTCACCTTAATGATGTGTATTTGTTTATAGAGTCCTCGCTTGTGAGAACCTTTGAGCCAAACACTACCCAAACAGGAAATCAAAACTGGTTGTATGGCGATCACACAAGCAAATTGGGAGTTGTGCGATTGCGCCAGCTGCGCAAAAAAGAAAATTTTTACACGGGATGGGGCCCTATGGAATTTTCAAATCTCGACTATATGGCCAAATGGCAGTTGCCCTATCAACGAATGCAATACACTGACAAATATTGGAGTATCTATGAGCCCTGGCTGCCCATTAGTTCAACTTTTAGTGCAACGGATAAGATTTTTTTCAACTACCAGTATGATGGTTACTTTCAGAACTATCCGGAACATCAGGGCTATGTAACGCTGCTCGCGCGCTCTTATAACAATAGTATGATTGTGGTTAACTACCTCGCAAAGAATAATTGGCTTACGTATAACACCTCTGCTGTTTTTATGGATTTTACGCTCTACAATGTTGATGCAAAAATGTTCACCATATGTACTTTAGTTGTGGAAAAGACACCCTTTGGAACGGTTGTGGCCACAGGGAGCATAATTAGTGCTAAGCTGCAAATACTTGCTCAACTTGGAACAATTGGCTTGATAATTTTCGTCATTTATGTCATTGTGATCATACAGTTCTCCAAGACTGTGGTACTTACCCTGTGGTTTGAGCCTTTTAAGCTACGCAGCATGTGGACCAAGTTAGACTTGATAATCTTGGTGCTAAACGTCACTGTGATTATTCTAGTATGCGCACAGGAAATTGTAGTATCGCATCTGCTTGCCAATGTGGAAAGTTCCAGTAAACTGGAGTTTCTTGACTTTCGCTTGCCAGCACGCTTGCATGAAGTGACCAGCATAATGATTGGCTTTCTCGTCTGTTTCACCACTCTGCGTTTGTGGCGAGTGCTAAAGTTTGCCAAGATTTTTCAGTTGTTCTCGGCCACATTGTACTCGGCGTGGCAGGCCCTGGCTAGTACTGCCATGATAATTGTTATATTCTTAACCGGGTTTGGCATAGCAAATGTCATTATCAATGGTAATAATGCGCTCAGCTTTAGCCAACTCTTTAAGAGTTTTGCAACATCATTGTGTTTTTCGTTTGGCTTTAGCTCCCATATCTCGCCAAATGATTTATTTTACGGTGGCCATTTTCTGGGTTTCGTTCTCTATCTCACTCTGACTTTTGTGGTTGTCTTGGTAATGATGAATCTGTTTGTTTCAATCATTCACGATTACTTTAAGCATGCAAAGCTCCAGCAAGAAACAAAAAATGTGCACCATATTAACTTTTATGAATTCCTGCGGGTCGAATATGCTGGTATATTTCGATTCTTTCAAAACCTGCCATGTTTTAACAAGGCCTACAAGCAACATAAACGCACAGTTTCCGAGAACATAAAACGGGATTTAGACAATAAGGATCGATTGTCTTCAAAGAGCAATAAAGTACCCCAATATATCAGTGACGAAATTAAACACTCAAATTATCAACTTCGTATTGAAAGGCTCTTCACTGTTGCGGCTATCATGCAGACCCAAATGGAACTACTGGAGCACTTGCTCTTTAAGGACGAAACCGATTATTTAGATATTATTGATGATGATGATGAAGATAGCGATTCTGAGTCTGAAAGTACGGATTCTGCTTAAGTTTAATGTAATATAGCCCAAACAATAAATTGTGTCCAAGAAAAAATACACATTATTGTTAAGAAAAAAAAATTTTTGGGCGTTTTGTCAACACAATAAGCTATTAAAAACTTATATTTAACAGGTCTTTGATAGTACTTGCACACGCTTGAACGGGTTAAAGTTGCGAAGAATTACATGTGATAGAATTATTCGGTCTGGTCGTTGTCAACAATCGATTTAACTAAGAGACCAGTTTTCATAAAAACAGACTGATTATTATTATTATTATTATTATATTGGGGGTTACTGCACTGCGACCAAATTGATCTATTGTGCCCCCTTCTTGGCCTATAGCTCTTCCATCAGGCCCAGGTCTTGCACGAAGGCAAGTATTTTTGTTGGGTCGACGGTTTCTAGATCGCTAAGTTGCACAATATGTTTTCCTAGAAAACTACTTCTTCTCCTTACTAAGGCTACGCATTCTGCTATAATGTGCAAGGAGGATTCTCCTTCCATTCCGCAGAATCTGCAAGTCTCGCTGCTGGCTATACCTAGCTTTGCTAGGTGGCCTCTTAGTCTACAATGTCCTGTCAGAAGACCGGTGAGTATCCTAAGTCTGTTTTTACTCATTGATATTACTTGCTTAAACCGTTTGAGGTTATAGCTACCCAAGAGAAGTTTTGCTTGTCTGAGTCCTGGTGTCCTTGCCCAGCTCGTTCTTCGCAGAATTCTCTCTTCGCTCCGAAGCTCCTCCCGTATTGTGCTTCTTCCTATACCACAGTACGGCTCAGGTCCTATTAGGGGTGTCGCTGCCCCCAGTCTTGCTTGCTTATCTGCCTCTTCGTTCCCCGCTATGTCGACATGTCCCGGGACCCATCTTAGGGCAAGCCTATTTTGTGATCCCAGAGTGTCTAGCTTGGTTCGTACCTCACGAACTACTTTTGACCTGATTTCGGTCTTACTAAGCGCCATTATTGCTGCTTGACTATCGGATAAGATGGCTATATCTCTATTCCGATAGTTACGCTTTAAATTAAAGTCCACACACCTCCCTATTGCACATACCTCAGCTTGGAATATGCTGGTGTACATACCTAGGGGCTCGTGGTAAGTTACCCGAGGGCCTACCATACCAAGACCGGAGCCTTGTTGTGTTAGGGATCCATCGGTGTACCATTTTATGGTGTGTGGCTTCATGTTGTGGACCTCTTCTAGAGATGTCCACTCCTTTTTTGTTACAGAGGTGAACTTGAAACTTTTGCACGAACATGTGTTCGGCTTTCATTTCGTCCCTTGGCTGTGCCAGTAGGGGAAGTTCACCCGATAGCATATCTGCTTCTACTCGACTAAGAATGTGTCCTCTCCCAACTCCCTCAACGGACATTCTTAAAAGGGTTGCCTTCTGTTGCAGCCTAATTGTGTGATGGAGTGGTGTTATCTCCAATAGAACCTCAAGCGCTGATGTGGGACAGGTCCTCATCGCTCCCGTGATTCCCACACATGCCATTCTTTGTAGCTTCTGAAGCTGCTTCTGCACAGTGATTTGCTGTGCCTTATCCCCGCATGCAATCACTCCGTAGGTGAGCATGGGCCTTACTACTATAAGGTATAGCCATCTTATTATCTTTGGTGATGTTCCCCACGACTTGCCGGCTATGCTACGACACGTATACAGCGCTCTGCAGCACTTCGCAATCGTATTCTGGACATGGGTGCCAAAGTTTAATTTACTGTCAAAAGTGACCCCAAGGTATTTAACTTCCTTGCTTGTTTCTATTGGGCTCCCTGCGAGCCTGATCTCCCTCATTCTTTGTAGCTTGTATCTTCTGGTGAACGGAACGATGATTGTTTTTGCAGGGTTTAGGTTGAGACCAACCTCCCTACACCAATCATGCGTGATCCTAAGTCCCAGTTGAACATTATCACAAAGAGTTTCTTCATACTTGCCACGAGCTATTATCACAATATCGTCGGCATAGCCTTGACATTGGATACCCCTGTTCGCAAGTCTACTTAATAGATCATCTACTAGTATACTCCATAAGAGGGGTGATAAAACCCCCCCTTGTGGACAACCCCTTGTGGTTGTTACTGTTACGGTACTATCTTGTATAGATGCCGTAGCCTGTCTGGACTCTAATAGGGATGAAATCCATCTACTAGTTGTACTGTCCAGCCCTCTTCTATTCAAGGTAGCCTTGACAGCATTGTGTGATATGTTGTCGAAGGCTCCTTCAATGTCTAAAAATGCACAGACTGCTACTTCTTTGTTTACTACTGCGGCCCGCAGAGTGCGGTGCAGCTCATACAGGGCAGTGTCCGTAGACCTGCCTGTTCTGTATGCATGCTGCGTTGCCTGCAGTGGACTCTGTGTAAGCAGAGTACTCCTGATGTTATAGTCCACCAACTTTTCCAGCGTTTTCAACAAAAACGATGTTAAGCTGATGGGTCTGAAGGACTTTGGGTTGGTGGTATCTGTCTTCCCTGCTTTGGGGATGAAGACCACCCTAGCTCTACTCCAGGCACTTGGTATATGACCAAGTGCTAGGCTACTGACCAGAATTTTCCTCAGAATGGGTAGGAGTATTCCCTGTCCCTGCTGAAGGAATATCGGTGATATGCAATCCAGACCAGGAGATTTGTAGGGCTGGAAGGTTCCAATTGCCCATTTTATTTTCTCCACTGTGACCACCGACTTGGCACATGCCCAGTCGATGGCCGTTGGTCTGTGCTGACCCTCTGTTTCAAGCGATACGCACTGTTGCAAGGGGATACTCCCTGGGAAGTGCGTCTCAAACAGAAGCTCTAGCTTCTGCATATTTGTGCTCGTGTATGAGTTATCTCTACGCTTCAGGGCTAAATTAGCCTCCGGCGCCCGCTTTGCTAAAGCCCTATGCAGCCGGGCACCTTCTCTCGTACTTACTATGCTTTCGCAGAAGTCCCTATAGTTCCTACGCTTGGCCTTCCTAATCTCCTTGCTGTAGGAGGTGAGACTTTCGCGGTATGTATCCCATGACCCGTCCCTCTCGGCTCTATTGAAGAGGTGACGGATGGTGAGCCGCAGTCTCTCAAGACTGTCATTCCACCATGGGGCATCTTTTTCTTTGCGCGTTTTCCCTAGTGGGCAGCTTTCTTCGTATGCATTTTTAATGCTTCTGTTCAGATTACTGACAACTCTTTCTAGCTCACCTGTGTGTCTGGGTATTCCAGAGTTTTCAGTGGCTAGGTTAAGTTCTAGGGTAGACCTAAATCTATCCCAGTTCGTTTTTCTGGGGTTACGAGTTGGTATACTACTATCCGTATTAGCCTGAAGTTTAAATAGGATGATCCTGTGATCAGACATGGATTCTTCTGAAGAGACATGCCATTCTCTGAGATGAGGCCTAAGAGACCTACTAATCAGAGTAACGTCTAATACCTCTTCTCTTACTCTAGTTACAAATGTCGGTGTTGATCCGACATTACCAATTTCTAAGTTATACTTGAATATAAAGTTGGTAAGACACTCACCCCTTGTGTTGATGTCCGTGCTGCCCCATATCGAATGGTGCGCATTGGCATCGCAGCCGATTATTACCGGCAGCTTCTCTCTCCTGCAGTGGTCCATCAGCTTTTCTATTTCTGGTGGCGGGCAGTCCGCATCACCGGCGAAATAGGCAGATGCTATCACAATAGGGGGGCGTTTCCTCTTGCCCTTACGGCAATCGGTACGCAGTCCCTAGTCAGGAATTCTGAAAGAACAGTAAAATTAATACATTTCCTTACCATTATGCATGCTTTAGGTATGGGATCTCTTTGATCCCAGATTACCTTCGAGTCAGCGGTGTACAGGCCTTTTATGCCATTGTTGACCCATGGCTCCTGTACCAGGGCTAGCCCAAGATGTTGGGCGATAAACATCCTGGCCAAGACAGCAGAGGCTGCCTTAGCACGGTGGAGGTTTATCTGGGCTAGCCCAGTGACGGTGACGTTTGGCATCACCATCACCCATCCGCCGATCTAGCACCTGATGATGCAGGTGGGGTGTCACCCACATCACCGCTGCCCGTCATGATGACGTTAGCTTCTGCCGTGTGAAGCTCCTCAGCCAGCTCTTGCGAGGACATCGGCACCTCATCATCCATCCCCTCCAGCTCTGCTGCGGGCGTACTCCGCGGTCTGCTCCTTAAGGTATTCCAGATGACCACCAGACATGGTCCAGTTGCGGCCAGTCATCCCCAGGCCCTCATTTAGGTCAGACCACTATCATCCAGCTATTCCCGTACTGTCGTTTGCGGCCCGTCTCTTTTTCAACGCTAATCTGGAAAACGTGGCTCACTATCGCGTTCTTAAGCTTTACTAACATACTCCTCCTCTCTCATATTCACGAGCGGTCTCGATCTTGTTCTGGTTCCTCAGCAGAACCAGCAAGGATTCGGTTGACCGATCCGCGCTTCTTGGGCAGAAGACGGTGATATTGTGGGGTGATGGAATATCATCACCCACCTTGCAGTGCAGTGGAGCCCCTTTCCACGATTTCAGCCCTGACGCCACGGTCCTCAGCCACTCCGCAGAGTGTTCGTCGGAGCATTCAATGACTAGGTAGCCAACCCGGAAATGAATGCCCGCGAACGCGACCGCGGTGTCCCATCCTGTGAGGATAACCTCATCCAGGATGGCCTCCTCCAATGCGGACAAGTCCCCATGGCTGAGCATTACCTGCGGGTATTCCACAGGTAACACGGCCACCTTGACTTTTTTCGCAATCGCTGCATACGATATGCGAGCCTCGGTGGACACTGGAGAGGAAGACCTCACTACTGTTGCTACGGCGGCTGCCGATGTACTTGGACGCTCCTCTGGGCACGCCCTTTTGGGGGTGGCAGTGGGTGGCGTCAATGTGCTGCTCAGGCGTTTGGGGGCTGGTCCCCGTACCTGGATCGCCGAGTCCCTTCCGGCCTTTGCCATGCGCAGTGCCTCATCAGGGGGTAGTCCCTGCTGAAGGTACCTCAGGTACCATTTGGTTTTCGAGCCGTTCAGTGTTTTTCGGTTTGGGTCATCCAAACCGCCCGGCTCTCCCAATTTTGGCAGCTGCTTCTGCGGCTGCTGTCGCTGCACGCCATGCCGCCGAACTGCATTAAGGCTCGGTCGCATCGGCTGGGATGGTCCAGCTTTGCTACCTCCACCTGCAGATGGGGCGACATGGTGACTAGGGGCTTCCCTAGTCGGCTGTGCACGCGCTGTTGTAACCGCTGATTGCGGCCTCCTTGGTTGCGCCTGGTGAGGGCGCCGTGAGGGTGGTCCCACGTTGGGCCGCTCCCTGTCAAGGAGGCGGTCCTCATATTGTCTTGCGACACTTGCAGCAGGGGTATCCCGCTGTACTATCTGGTTTTTATTATTCTTTTTCATGTTCCCACGAGTTGCGGAGAAATATAGGGTCCACCCGGGCAGAGATCCGCAATACCCGGGTAAGGCTAATTAGAACAGGCAGTCGCCACTTGCCTGAGCTCACCGTAAACGACTGGGCTAGTTTTTAGTCCGGGCCCCCAGCCAAGTTGACTCTCGGCACGGTTCGAGTGACACCTTAGTCCAGCCCGGAGTGAGATGTGGGGGGTAGGGATGAGGTAGGTATGTGTGAGGGAGTTGGGAGTGTGTGAGGCTATGCTTTAAAGACGGCGATACAAGCGTCTTGTCGGTACGGTGAACGGTACCGTACCCGCTGTTTGTCCGGGACTGCTTATTTGCAAGGAATCTCGCTTATTCGCAGCTAACCTCATAACGAGGCCGTTCGCTATCCGCAACCCGCGACCCGCCTGGTGGCCTCAGCTTAGCCCCCTCCGAACTATCCCACAAGTTCTTCAGACTGATAGATTAACCGATTTGAAGACGGACATGGCCATATGACTCAACTCGCGACGATGATCAAAAATACTTTTTATTGTCTTTTAGTACATATAGTGTATAAAATTGGCTTTTAATTCCATGTGATAGATATTGTGCGGTACATGAACTAAAATCCCGCGCGAATACATTTGATTGCGTCCAAAGTGCTCTAATTAGAGTATCGGCACTTTTTGCATTGAATCATCAAGCAAAAAAAAATAGCTTAGGCTTTTTTTAGGTTTCTATAAACAGATACAAATAAGCACCAAGTTAAGTCTTAATTTTGTCCGTTGACATTTCATTTGTATATGGGATTTTATAACTTTCAACGATCGACAGTACGAAGCTTTAAAATTATACAATTATTATTTAAAACGTTGTCTGAGTCCTGGTGTCCTTGCCCAGCTCGTTCTTCGCAGAATTCTCTCTTCGCTCCGAAGCTCCTCCCGTATTGTGCTTCTTCCTATACCACAGTACGGCTCAGGTCCTATTAGGGGTGTCGCTGCCCCCAGTCTTGCTTGCTTATCTGCCTCTTCGTTCCCCGCTATGTCGACATGTCCCGGGACCCATCTTAGGGCAAGCCTATTTTGTGATCCCAGAGTGTCTAGCTTGGTTCGTACCTCACGAACTACTTTTGACCTGATTTCGGTCTTACTAAGCGCCATTATTGCTGCTTGACTATCGGATAAGATGGCTATATCTCTATTCCGATAGTTACGCTTTAAATTAAAGTCCACACACCTCCCTATTGCACATACCTCAGCTTGGAATATGCTGGTGTACATACCTAGGGGCTCGTGGTAAGTTACCCGAGGGCCTACCATACCAAGACCGGAGCCTTGTTGTGTTAGGGATCTATCGGTGTACCATTTTATGGTGTGTGGCTTCATGTTGTGGACCTCTTCTAGAGATGTCCACTCCTTTTTGTTACAGAGGTGAACTTGAAACTTTTGCACGAACATGTGTTCGGCTTTCATTTCGTCCCTTGGCTGTGCCAGTAGGGGAAGTTCACCCGATAGCATATCTGCTTCTACTCGACTAAGAATGTGTCCTCTCCCAACTCCCTCAACGGACATTCTTAAAAGGGTTGCCTTCTGTTGCAGCCTAATTGTGTGATGGAGTGGTGTTATCTCCAATAGAACCTCAAGCGCTGATGTGGGACAGGTCCTCATCGCTCCCGTGATTCCCACACATGCCATTCTTTGTAGCTTCTGAAGCTGCTTCTGCACAGTGATTTGCTGTGCCTTATCCCCCCATGCAATCACTCCGTACGTGAGCATGGGCCTTACTACCATAAGGTATAGCCATCTTATTATCTTTGGTGATGTTCCCCACGACTTGCCGGCTATGCTACGACACGTATACAGCGCTCTGCAGCACTTCGCAATCGTATTCTGGACATGGGTGCCAAAGTTTAATTTACTGTCAAAAGTGACCCCAAGGTATTTAACTTCCTTGCTTGTTTCTATTGGGCTCCCTGCGAGCCTGATCTCCCTCATTCTTTGTAGCTTGTATCTTCTGGTGAACGGAACGATGATTGTTTTTGCAGGGTTTAGGTTGAGACCAACCTCCCTACACCAATCATGCGTGATCCTAAGTCCCAGTTGAACATTATCACAAAGAGTTTCTTCATACTTGCCACGAGCTGGCATAGCCTTGACATTGGATACCCCTGTTCGCAAGTCTACTTAATAGATCATCTACTAGTGTACTCCATAAGAGGGGTGATAAAACCCCCCCTTGCGGACAACCCCTTGTGGTTGTTACTGTTACGGTACTATCTTGTATAGATGCCGTAGCCTGTCTGGACTCTAATAGGGATGAAATCCATCTACTAGTTGTACTGTCCAGCCCTCTTCTATTCAAGGTAGCCTTGACAGCATTGTGTGATATGTTGTCGAAGGCTCCTTCAATGTCTAAAAATGCACAGACTGCTACTTCTTTGTTTACTACTGCGGCCCGCAGAGTGCGGTGCAGCTCATACAGGGCAGTGTCCGTAGACCTGCCTGTTCTGTATGCATGCTGCGTTGCCTGCAGTGGACTCTGTGTAAGCAGAGTACTCCTGATGTTATAGTCCACCAACTTTTCCAGCGTTTTCAACAAAAACGATGTTAAGCTGATGGGTCTGAAGGACTTTGGGTTGGTGGTATCTGTCTTCCCTGCTTTGGGGATGAAGACCACCCTAGCTCTACTCCAGGCACTTGGTATATGACCAAGTGCTAGGCTACTGACCAGAATTTTCCTCAGAATGGGTAGGAGTATTCCCTGTCCCTGCTGAAGGAATATCGGTGATATGCAATCCAGACCAGGAGATTTGTAGGGCTGGAAGGTTCCAATTGCCCATTTTATTTTCTCCACTGTGACCACCGACTTGGCACATGCCCAGTCGATGGCCGTTGGTCTGTGCTGACCCTCTCTTTCAAGCGATACGCACTGTTGCAAGGGGATACTCCCTGGGAAGTGCGTCTCAAACAGAAGCTCTAGCTTCTGCATATTTGTGCTCGTGTATGAGTTATCTCTACGCTTCAGGGCTAAATTAGCCTCCGGCGCCCGCTTTGCTAAAGCCCTATGCAGCCGGGCACCTTCTCTCGTACTTACTATGCTTTCGCAGAAGTCCCTATAGTTCCTACGCTTGGCCTTCCTAATCTCCTTGCTGTAGGAGGTGAGACTTTCGCGGTATGTATCCCATGACCCGTCCCTCTTGGCTCTATTGAAGAGGTGACGGGTGGTGAGCCGCAGTCTCTCAAGACTGTCATTCCACCATGGGGCATCTTTTTCTTTGCGCGTTTTCCCTAGTGGGCAGCTTTCTTCGTATGCATTTTTAATGCTTCTGTTCAGATTACTGACAACTCTTTCTAGCTCACCTGTGTGTCTGGGTATTCCAGAGTTTTCAGTGGCTAGGTTAAGTTCTAGGGTGGACCTAAATCTATCCCAGTTCGTTTTTCTGGGGTTACGAGTTGGTATACTACTATCCGTATTAGCCTGAAGTTTAAATAGGATGATCCTGTGATCAGACATGGATTCTTCTGAAGAGACATGCCATTCTCTGAGATGAGGCCTAAGAGACCTACTAATCAGAGTAACGTCTAATACCTCTTCTCTTACTCTAGTTACAAATGTCGGTGTTGATCCGACATTACCAATTTCTAAGTTATACTTGAATATAAAGTTGGTAAGACACTCACCCCTTTTGTTGATGTCCGTGCTGCCCCATATCGAATGGTGCGCATTGGCATCGCAGCCGATTATTACCGGCAGCTTCTCTCTCCTGCAGTGGTCCATCAGCTTTTCTATTTCTGGTGGCGGGCAGTCCGCATCACCGGCGAAATAGGCAGATGCTATCACAATAGGGGGGGCGTTTCCTCTTGCCCTTACGGCAATCGGTACGCAGTCCCTAGTCAGGAATTCTGAAAGAACAGTAAAATTAATACATTTCCTTACCATTATGCATGCTTTAGGTATGGGATCTCTTTGATCCCAGATTACCTTCGAGTCAGCGGTGTACAGGCCTTTTATGCCATTGTTGACCCATGGCTCCTGTACCAGGGCTAGCCCAAGATGTTGGGCGATAAACATCCTGGCCAAGACAGCAGAGGCTGCCTTAGCACGGTGGAGGTTTATCTGGGCTAGCCCAGTGACGGTGACGTTTGGCATCACCATCACCCATCCGCCGATCTAGCTCCTGATGATGCAGGTGGGGTGTCACCCACATCACCGCTGCCCGTCATGATGACGTCAGCTTCTGCCGTGTGAAGCTCCTCAGCCAGCTCTTGCGAGGACATCGGCACCTCATCATCCATCCCCTCCAGCTTTGCTGGACCGAGCGTCATCTCCGCCAGGTCCTCATCCTCGGCCAGATCCTCTGATACATTAGAGGTATCTGCCAGATGACCACTCAGAACAGTGGTGGTGGGAGGTATGGGTGCCAGCTCTGCTGGCCCGAGCGTCATCTCCGCCAGGCCCTCATTTACGGTCAGACCACTCGGAACAGTGGCGGTGGGAGGTGTGGGTGCCGAGCCTTCATCTCCCGTGACTGTCGTTTGGGCGGGGGCAGTCCCCGTGTCAACTTTCCTCTTTTTCAAACCGCTAACGGGGATGGTTCCGTAGCGGAAAGAAACCTGGTGGCCTCTCGCCACTATCGCGTTCTTGGAAGCTTCATCGATGCCTATCACCAATAGTGCACCTCCGGCTTCCGTCCTCCTCGATAGCACCTTCCACGAGTCGGTCTCGATCTTGTTCTGGTTCCTCAGCAGAACCAGCAAGGATTCGGTTGACCGATCCGCGCTTCTTGGGCAGAAGACGGTGATATTGTGGGGTGATGGAATATCATCACCCACCTTGCAGTGCAGTGGAGCCCCTTTCCACGATTTCAGCCCTGACGCCACGGTCCTCAGCCACTCCGCAGAGTGTTCGTCGGAGCATTCAATGACTAGGTAGCCAACCCGGAAATGAATGCCCGCGAACGCGACCGCGGTGTCCCATCCTGTGAGGATAACCTCATCCAGGATGGCCTCCTCCAATGCGGACAAGTCCCCATGGCTGAGCATTACCTGCGGGTATTCCACAGGTAACACGGCCACCTTGACTTTTTTCGCAATCGCTGCATACGATATGCGAGCCTCGGTGGACACTGGAGAGGAAGACGTCACTACTGTTGCTACGGCGGCTGCCGATGTACTTGGACGCTCCTCTGGGCACGCCCTTTTGGGGGTGGCAGTGGGTGGCGTCAATGTGCTGCTCAGGCGTTTGGGGGCTGGTCCCCGTACCTGGATCGCCGAGTCCCTTCCGGCCTTTGCCATGCGCAGTGCCTCATCAGGGGGTAGTCCCTGCTGAAGGTACCTCAGGTACCATTTGGTTTTCGAGCCGTTCAGTGTTTTTCGGTTTGGGTCATCCAAACCGCCCGGCTCTCCCAATTTTGGCAGCTGCTTCTGCGGCTGCTGTCGCTGCACGCCATGCCGCCGAACTGCATTAAGGCTCGGTCGCATCGGCTGGGATGGTCCAGCTTTGCTACCTCCACCTGCAGATGGGGCGACATGGTGACTAGGGGCTTCCCTAGTCGGCTGTGCACGCGCTGTTGTAACCGCTGATTGCGGCCTCCTTGGTTGCGCCTGGTGAGGGCGCCGTGAGGGTGGTCCCACGTTGGGCCGCTCCCCTGTCAAGGAGGCGGTCCTCATATTGTCTTGCGACACTTGCAGCAGGGGTATCCCGCTGTACTATCTGGTTTTTATTATTCTTTTTCATGTTCCCACGAGTTGCGGAGAAATATAGGGTCCACCCGGGCAGAGATCCGCAATACCCGGGTAAGGCTAATTAGAACAGGCAGTCGCCACTTGCCTGAGCTCACCGTAAACGACTGGGCTAGTTTTTAATCCGGGCCCCCAGCCAAGTTGACTCTCGGCACGGTTCGAGTGACACCTTAGTCCAGCCCGGAGTGAGATGTGGGGGGTAGGGATGAGGTAGGTATGTGTGAGGGAGTTGGGAGTGTGTGAGGCTATGCTTTAAAGACGGCGACACAAGCGTCTTGTCGGTACGGTGAACGGTACCGTACCCGCTGTTTGTCCGGGACTGCTTATTTGCAAGGAATCTCGCTTATTCGCAGCTAACCTCATAACGAGGCCGTTCGCTATCCGCAACCCGCGACCCGCCTGGTGGCCTCAGCTTAGCCCCCTCCGAACTATCCCACAAGTTCTTCAGACTGATAGATTAACCGATTTGAAGACGGACATGGCCATATGACTCAACTCGCGACGATGATCAAAAATACTTTTTATTGTCTTTTAGTACATATAGTGTATAAAATTGGCTTTTAATTCCATGTGATAGATATTGTGCGGTACATGAACTAAAATCCCGCGCGAATACATTTGATTGCGTCCAAAATGCTCTAATTAGAGTATCGGCACTTTTTGCATTGAATCATCAAGCAAAAAAAAATAGCTGAGGCTTTTTTTAGGTTTCTATAAACAGACACAAATAAGCACCAAGTTGTTATTCTTAATTTTGTCCGTTGACATTTCATTTGTATATGGGATTTTATAACTTTCAACGATCGACAGTACGAAGCTTTAAAATTATACAATTATTATTTAAAACGTTGTCTGAGTCCTGGTGTCCTTGCCCAGCTCGTTCTTCGCAGAATTCTCTCTTCGCTCCGAAGCTCCTCCCGTATTGTGCTTCTTCCTATACCACAGTACGGCTCAGGTCCTATTAGGGGACCCCCAGTCTTGCTTGCTTATCTGCCTCTTCGTTCCCCGCTATGTCGACATGTCCCGGGACCCATCTTAGGGCAAGCCTATTTTGTGATCCCAGAGTGTCTAGCTTGGTTCGTACCTCACGAACTACTTTTGACCTGATTTCGGTCTTACTAAGCGCCATTATTGCTGCTTGACTATCGGATAAGATGGCTATATCTCTATTCCGATAGTTACGCTTTAAATTAAAGTCCACACACCTCCCTATTACACATACCTCAGCTTGGAATATGCTGGTGTACATACCTAGGGGCTCGTGGTAAGTTACCCGAGGGCCTACCATACCAAGACCGGAGCCTTGTTGTGTTAGGGATCCATCGGTGTACCATTTTATGGTGTGTGGCTTCATGTTGTGGACCTCTTCTAGAGATGTCCACTCCTTTTTGTTACAGAGGTGAACTTGAAACTTTTGCACGAACATGTGTTCGGCTTTCATTTCGTCCCTTGGCTGTGCCAGTAGGGGAAGTTCACCCGATAGCATATCTGCTTCTACTCGACTAAGAATGTGTCCTCTCCCAACTCCCTCAACGGACATTCTTAAAAGGGTTGCCTTCTGTTGCAGCCTAATTGTGTGATGGAGTGGTGTTATCTCCAATAGAACCTCAAGCGCTGATGTGGGACAGGTCCTCATCGCTCCCGTGATTCCCACACATGCCATTCTTTGTAGCTTCTGAAGCTGCTTCTGCACAGTGATTTGCTGTGCCTTATCCCCGCATGCAATCACTCCGTACGTGAGCATGGGCCTTACTACTATAAGGTATAGCCATCTTATTATCTTTGGTGATGTTCCCCATGACTTGCCGGCTATGCTACGACACGTATACAGCGCTCTGCAGCACTTCGCAATCGTATTCTGGACATGGGTGCCAAAGTTTAATTTACTGTCAAAAGTGACCCCAAGGTATTTAACTTCCTTGCTTGTTTCTATTGGGCTCCCTGCGAGCCTGATCTCCCTCATTCTTTGTAGCTTGTATCTTCTGGTGAACGGAACGATGATTGTTTTTGCAGGGTTTAGGTTGAGACCAACCTCCCTACACCAATCATGCGTGATCCTAAGTCCCAGTTGAACATTATCACAAAGAGTTTCTTCATACTTGCCACGAGCTGGCATAGCCTTGACATTGGATACCCCTGTTCGCAAGTCTACTTAATAGATCATCTACTAGTGTACTCCATAAGAGGGGTGATAAAACCCCCCCTTGCGGACAACCCCTTGTGGTTGTTACTGTTACGGTACTATCTTGTATAGATGCCGTAGCCTGTCTGGACTCTAATAGGGATGAAATCCATCTACTAGTTGTACTGTCCAGCCCTCTTCTATTCAAGGTAGCCTTGACAGCATTGTGTGATATGTTGTCGAAGGCTCCTTCAATGTCTAAAAATGCACAGACTGCTACTTCTTTGTTTACTACTGCGGCCCGCAGAGTGCGGTGCAGCTCATACAGGGCAGTGTCCGTAGACCTGCCTGTTCTGTATGCATGCTGCGTTGCCTGCAGTGGACTCTGTGTAAGCAGAGTACTCCTGATGTTATAGTCCACCAACTTTTCCAGCGTTTTCAACAAAAACGATGTTAAGCTGATGGGTCTGAAGGACTTTGGGTTGGTGGTATCTGTCTTCCCTGCTTTGGGAATGAAGACCACCCTAGCTCTACTCCAGGCACTTGGTATATGACCAAGTGCTAGGCTACTGACCAGAATTTTCCTCAGAATGGGTAGGAGTATTCCCTGTCCCTGCTGAAGGAATATCGGTGATATGCAATCCAGACCAGGAGATTTGTAGGGCTGGAAGGTTCCAATTGCCCATTTTATTTTCTCCACTGTGACCACCGACTTGGCACATGCCCAGTCGATGGCCGTTGGTCTGTGCTGACCCTCTGTTTCAAGCGATACGCACTGTTGCAAGGGGATACTCCCTGGGAAGTGCGTCTCAAACAGAAGCTCTAGCTTCTGCATATTTGTGCTCGTGTATGAGTTATCTCTACGCTTCAGGGCTAAATTAGCCTCCGGCGCCCGCTTTGCTAAAGCCCTATGCAGCCGGGCACCTTCTCTCGTACTTACTATGCTTTCGCAGAAGTCCCTATAGTTCCTACGCTTGGCCTTCCTAATCTCCTTGCTGTAGGAGGTGAGACTTTCGCGGTATGTATCCCATGACCCGTCCCTCTTGGCTCTATTGAAGAGGTGACGGGTGGTGAGCCGCAGTCTCTCAAGACTGTCATTCCACCATGGGGCATCTTTTTCTTTGCGCGTTTTCCCTAGTGGGCAGCTTTCTTCGTATGCATTTTTAATGCTTCTGTTCAGATTACTGACAACTCTTTCTAGCTCACCTGTGTGTCTGGGTATTCCAGAGTTTTCAGTGGCTAGGTTAAGTTCTAGGGTAGACCTAAATCTATCCCAGTTCGTTTTTCTGGGGTTACGAGTTGGTATACTACTATCCGTATTAGCCTGAAGTTTAAATAGGATGATCCTGTGATCAGACATGGATTCTTCTGAAGAGACATGCCATTCTCTGAGATGAGGCCTAAGAGACCTACTAATCAGAGTTACGTCTAATACCTCTTCTCTTACTCTAGTTACAAATGTCGGTGTTGATCCGACATTACCAATTTCTAAGTTATACTTGAATATAAAGTTGGTAAGACACTCACCCCTTTTGTTGATGTCCGTGCTGCCCCATATCGAATGGTGCGCATTGGCATCGCAGCCGATTATTACCGGCAGCTTCTCTCTCCTGCAGTGGTCCATCAGCTTTTCTATTTCTGGTGGCGGGCAGTCCGCATCACCGGCGAAATAGGCAGATGCTATCACAATAGGGGGGGCGTTTCCTCTTGCCCTTACGGCAATCGGTACGCAGTCCCTAGTCAGGAATTCTGAAAGAACAGTAAAATTAATACATTTCCTTACCATTTGATGCATGCTTTAGGTATGGGATCTCTTTGATCCCAGATTACCTTCGAGTCAGCGGTGTACAGGCCTTTTATGCCATTGTTGACCCATGGCTCCTGTACCAGGGCTAGCCCAAGATGTTGGGCGATAAACATCCTGGCCAAGACAGCAGAGGCTGCCTTAGCACGGTGGAGGTTTATCTGGGCTAGCCCAGTGACGGTGACGTTTGGCATCACCATCACCCATCCGCCGATCTAGCACCTGATGATGCAGGTGGGGTGTCACCCACATCACCGCTGCCCGTCATGATGACGTCAGCTTCTGCCGTGTGAAGCTCCTCAGCCAGCTCTTGCGAGGACATCGGCACCTCATCATCCATCCCCTCCAGCTCTGCTGGACCGAGCGTCATCTCCGCCAGGTCCTCATCCTCGGCCAGATCCTCTGATACATTAGAGGTATCTGCCAGATGACCACTCAGAACAGTGGTGGTGGGAGGTATGGGTGCCAGCTCTGCTGGCCCGAGCGTCATCTCCGCCAGGCCCTCATTTACGGTCAGACCACTCGGAACAGTGGCGGTGGGAGGTGTGGGTGCCGAGCCTTCATCTCCCGTGACTGTCGTTTGGGCGGGGGCAGTCCCCGTGTCAACTTTCCTCTTTTTCAAACCGCTAACGGGGATGGTTCCGTAGCGGAAAGAAACCTGGTGGCCTCTCGCCACTATCGCGTTCTTGGAAGCTTCATCGATGCCTATCACCAATAGTGCACCTCCGGCTTCCGTCCTCCTCGATAGCACCTTCCACGAGTCGGTCTCGATCTTGTTCTGGTTCCTCAGCAGAACCAGCAAGGATTCGGTTGACCGATCCGCGCTTCTTGGGCAGAAGACGGTGATATTGTGGGGTGATGGAATATCATCACCCACCTTGCAGTGCAGTGGAGCCCCTTTCCACGATTTCAGCCCTGACGCCACGGTCCTCAGCCACTCCGCTGAGTGTTCGTCGGAGCATTCAATGACTAGGTAGCCAACCCGGAAATGAATGCCCGCGAACGCGACCGCGGTGTCCCATCCTGTGAGGATAACCTCATCCAGGATGGCCTCCTCCAATGCGGACAAGTCCCCATGGCTGAGCATTACCTGCGGGTATTCCACAGGTAACACGGCCACCTTGACTTTTTTCGCAATCGCTGCATACGATATGCGAGCCTCGGTGGACACTGGAGAGGAAGACCTCACTACTGTTGCTACGGCGGCTGCCGATGTACTTGAACGCTCCTCTGGGCACGCCCTTTTGGGGGTGGCAGTGGGTGGCGTCAATGTGCTGCTCAGGCGTTTGGGGGCTGGTCCCCGTACCTGGATCGCCGAGTCCCTTCCGGCCTTTGCCATGCGCAGTGCCTCATCAGGGGGTAGTCCCTGCTGAAGGTACCTCAGGTACCATTTGGTTTTCGAGCCGTTCAGTGTTTTTCGGTTTGGGTCATCCAAACCGCCCGGCTCTCCCAATTTTGGCAGCTGCTTCTGCGGCTGCTGTCGCTGCACGCCATGCCGCCGAACTGCATTAAGGCTCGGTCGCATCGGCTGGGATGGTCCAGCTTTGCTACCTCCACCTGCAGATGGGGCGACATGGTGACTAGGGGCTTCCCTAGTCGGCTGTGCACGCGCTGTTGTAACCGCTGATTGCGGCCTCCTTGGTTGCGCCTGGTGAGGGCGCCGTGAGGGTGGTCCCACGTTGGGCCGCTCCCTGTCAAGGAGGCGGTCCTCATATTGTCTTGCGACACTTGCAGCAGGGGTATCCCGCTGTACTATCTGGTTTTTATTATTCTTTTTCATGTTCCCACGAGTTGCGGAGAAATATAGGGTCCACCCGGGCAGAGATCCGCAATACCCGGGTAAGGCTAATTAGAACAGGCAGTCGCCACTTGCCTGAGCTCACCGTAAACGACTGGGCTAGTTTTTAATCCGGGCCCCCAGCCAAGTTGACTCTCGGCACGGTTCGAGTGACACCTTAGTCCAGCCCGGAGTGAGATGTGGGGGGTAGGGATGAGGTAGGTATGTGTGAGGGAGTTGGGAGTGTGTGAGGCTATGCTTTAAAGACGGCGACACAAGCGTCTTGTCGGTACGGTGAACGGTACCGTACCCGCTGTTTGTCCGGGACTGCTTATTTGCAAGGAATCTCGCTTATTCGCAGCTAACCTCATAACGAGGCCGTTCGCTATCCGCAACCCGCGACCCGCCTGGTGGCCTCAGCTTAGCCCCCTCCGAACTATCCCACAAGTTCTTCAGACTGATAGATTAACCGATTTGAAGACGGACATGGCCATATGACTCAACTCGCGACGATGATCAAAAATACTTTTTATTGTCTTTTAGTACATATAGTGTATAAAATTGGCTTTTAATTCCATGTGATAGATATTGTGCGGTACATGAACTAAAATCCCGCGCGAATACATTTGATTGCGTCCAAAGTGCTCTAATTAGAGTATCGGCACTTTTTGCATTGAATCATCAAGCAAAAAAAAATAGCTTAGGCTTTTTTTAGGTTTCTATAAACAGATACAAATAAGCACCAAGTTGTTATTCATAATTTTGTCCGTTGACATTTCATTTGTATATGGGATTTTATAACTTTCAACGATCGACAGTACGAAGCTTTAAAATTATACAATTATTATATAAAACGTGTATAATTTAAGATACGCTTAGAATAATTTAAATGTACTTAAAACTATTATTATTATTTATTTTTAAAATTAGCTTTAATGCACGCTATGATAAGCGCTAGCGCCCAGGCCTTCAGCTCTATGAAGAAATATATTGTACTAGTAAGTGGCCCGCTTACTTCGCTGCGCGGATAGTTTATATAAATTTTAGCAACAGAAGCTATAAAATAAATAAATTAGAAAATATTTCACAAAATATTAAAGCAAAGTATTTAACATTCTCTTTTCCACGCCACCATTGAGGCGCGTCATTATAATCGGTACCGAAGGTAAAGAGTATATTAGGAGTATGTCCGTCATGTTGTCTGTCCGTCTGTCTGTATGAACGCAACATTTTTCCAAACAATTCAAGCTTAAGACTTGAAACTTTCCAATTCTCTTTATCTATGGCATAGTAAATTAAAGTGTCAAGATTGGGGCTTTACAATAACTGGGGGGCTGGCAAATTGATAAATTCGATAACTCAAAATCGACAATTCCACCTATTCCGCACACCCTTACAGTTAGAGTTACCAAATTTGGTGGGAAATTTTGGCATCCCCGAAAAATTGTGGTGCCACGCCCACCCATTCCGCTCCCAGCCCCCCGCGGTTTTAAATCAAAAACGCCTTTAACTTCCTCAGTTTTTAAGCTCGATCCACCAAATTTTGCGCCAAGATAAGTGATGACGATCCCCAAAATACTGCATCAAAACTTTGGATGCCACGCCCACCCATACTGCCCTAGCCAACCCCAGCCGCCCCAACTTTTCGTTAAAAACGGGAATGCGTGTATGTTTCATAGTTTTTGAGCTTAACTCCCCCAGCACCCTTCACCAACCTTTTACAAACTTGAAGCAAGTGTCACCAAATTTGGAAGGAAGATAGCTGGTGGCATGCCCATCTGTATCAGAATTTTTTGGCAGCTTTCACCCCTGCCGAATCCGTACCCCTTTGCAATCAGGCCTCTTTTTACCGGTTTAAATACTGGTATCGAGTATAGCGCAGTCGATTGCGTCCGACTGCAACGTTTCCACTTGCTTTTTATTGTGGTTTCCTCAGTAGTCCTTATCTATATATATAAAAGAGTTCGTCCGCGTTAAAATGGATAGCATATCGGCCTTAACGAAAAGAGCTAGAAGGCTGAAATTTTCACACAATTTTTTATGCAGGTGATGTGTTTGACCTAAGAAAGGAATTTTATTTTGGACAACTCCTTCGAGTACCTCCCATACATTTTGGAGCACTTTTACCCACTCCAAAAACAAAACAAATTACCCATTCCACTACTGCCGCCTGTTTGTCGCACAAGCTGAGAGTTTGATCGCGAGCGAGAATACAAAAACAAAACAAATGCGCAGTGACGCCTTCGCGTCGCACAAGCAAAGTCATAAAAAAAAGGTTCATACACTCGCAAAAAAGAAACGGATTTCCGCTTCTTAATGAATAAGTGCATTCACATATAAGTGAACAATGCGCTTGAAAATAATTTTCAATATTTTATGTAAATGAATCTTTTCGCACAGTGCACATTGTTTTTTTTTTCAAATTTGTGTGCCTTTGACAATTGATTTACGACCCAAGTAGCGTTTGTTGTTGTTGTAAGTGTTGTTGTTGGGCCCGCACTGCTACTTTTGTTGGTGTCATTGATTTAAAAAAACAACAACAACAACATAACATAACTTGGTCCGTGTAGAAAAATTTTGCACACCAAAATACATATGTATGTTGTGGGGGTGGATTTGCCTACTTGCTGCTAATATAACTTAGACTAAACGTAACACACTTACATTAATAATATACAATTTCGAACAAGTAAAATAGGTTCGTACACTTGCAAAAAAGAAACGGATTTCCGCTTCTTAATGAATAAGTGCATTCACATATAAGTGAACAATGCGCTTGAAAATAATTTTCAATATTTTATGTACATGAATCTTTTCGCACAGTGCACATTGTTGTTTTTTTTCAAATTTGTGTGCCTTTGACAATTGATTTACGACGCGAGTAGCTATTAGCGTCGTCCACCCGGAAGATGCGGCGGCAATTGGAACAGTCCCAGCGTCCAGCATGTGTGTGAATAAGAAATTTGCAAACTCGATAAAACATCGTGCAAATTGTTCAGTAAGCCAAAAAATCCCAGAAAATAAAAAAAAAGCCAAAAAAAAAAAAAAAGCCAGAAAAAGCCAAAAAAAATAAGAAAAACCAAAAAATAGAAAAAAAGCCACAAAATAAAAATAAGACAAAAAAAAAATAAAAAAAGCCAAAAAAATAAAAAAAGCCAATAAATAAAAAAAAAGCCAAAAAATAAAAAAAAAAACAAAAAATCCCAAAAAAAAATAAAAAATAAACCAAAAAAATCCCAGAAAATAAAAAAGAAGCATATGCAGTATCTGCAGTATTCCTTATTGGTGTCCGCTTCATCGCGGCTTATCCAAACTTTAAAATCTGGCTGCTGTAGCCAGCAATCCCGAAATTTTTGTTTGTACGAATCTTTCGGCATTATTTAAGTTTATTTTTCACTTTTGTTGTACATTAGATTACAAATGATATCGAAAATACATACAAAGTATGTAAAAAGATCGCTATTTTTAATAGATTGGATGCCACAATGTTTTTAAAGAAAACTTTGAAAAAAATATTGAAATAAATGAATCAAATAAAATCTGAAAAAGGCCAGATTTCCGGATAGGGGATGTTTGATATTTTTTCCGGACAAGGGACTTAAAAACATGTCAGATCTGTCCGGAAAAAGGCCAAATCGGCATCACTGTTGTTTGTGTCATTGAATTAAAAAAACAACAACTAAGCAAAATTTGGTGCGTCCAGAAAAATTTGGCACACCAGAAAATAATGTGGGGGTGGATTTGCATACTTGCTGCTAATATAACTTAGACTAAACGTAACACACTTACATTAATAATATACAATTTCAAACAAGTAAAATTGGTTCGTACACTTGCAAAAAAGAAACGGATTTCCGCTTCTTAATGAATAAGTGCATTCACATGTAAGTGAACAATGCGCTTGAAAATAATTTTCAATATTTTATGTAAATGAATCTTTTCGCACAGTGCACATTGTTTTTTTTCTCAAATTTGTGTGCCTTTGACAATTGATTTACGACCCAAGTAGCGTTTGTTGTTGTTGTTAGTGTTGTTCTTGGGCCCGCACTGCTACTTTTTGTTGGTGTCGTTGATTAAAAAAAAAAAACAACAACAACAAAACATAACTTGGTGCGTGTAGAAAAATTTTGCACACCAAAATACATATGTTGTGGGGGTGGATTTGCCTACTTGCTGCTAATATAACTTAGACAAAACGTATAACTTACATTAATAATATACAATTTCGAACAAGCAAAGGCCGTTCACATTAGTTTTTACACAAATCTATGTACGTTGTTCGTCCCAAACTCAAAGAGCCGCTTAAAATTTAACAGAGTGCGCGCGTTGCTCTTATGATAATTAGATAATTTCAAATCTCGCTCCGATCATGCTCCTCTGTTGTTGCTCATTTACGTTCACTCTATATTTTATGTGCGCGCTTTGCATGTCAATCATAAAGTTCAATAACCCTACTTCCTCCGCACACACTAAGTCAAAGCTAAAGGCTAAAGTACGTGTGAGTTTAGGCTATGCAATTCACTTAACTGCAGCCTCTTAGATATGTTTTGCTTTGACTTGCAGAGCGCGCATATACATAAGAGAGTGATCCGAAACCATGATACAAAAAATACCGATAACGCATTGCGCATAAAAAGCTGTTTTGCGTGACGTCACATGTGACAGGTTGGGTATGATTTTCATATTGCATATGGCTGTTGATGCTGATCAAGAATATATCTACTTTATATGGGGTCGGAGATGCTTCTTTTTGCCTGTTACATACTTTTGCACAAAACAATTATACCCTTTTTTACCCATTTCAGGGTATAAATATAACTGTGATTGCAAAAGATTTGTTGTTGCTGTTTTTGTCGATCGCTTCAGGCTTATTATAAGCCGTTGTATGCACACACGAATTTGAAACAACAAAGGAGGACTAAGAGGAATGCGATTGGCTTAAGAGCATGAAAATGTGATATTGTTCTGTAGATGAGATCAATTCACATAAATAACAGTAACTCTTTCACTCTAAGGGAATTTTACAATTTTTACTTTAGTGTGCCATTTGCGCATTGCTTCATTTTATTTCTAAAAGTGATACAAGAATGAACATACAAAATTATTGGGGTGCTTTGCCTGATGTGGCCCTGCCACAGTTTTATATGCAGCCGCTGCAGCCACAGCAGCAACAGTTTCAGCTATCTTCCTTCCAAATTTGGTGACACTAGCTCAAAGTTTAGGTGGGGGAAGGGGGGCTGGGCGAGTTATGGGTGGGTATGGCATCCAAATTATTCCTGCAGATCTTCTTGGGATGTCAATTGCTATCTTCCTACCAAATTTGGTGACTCTAGCTCAAAGTTTGTACAAGGTTGGGGAAGGGTGCTGTGGGCGTTATGGGTGGGCCTGGCTACAAAATATCTTTGGGTGTCGCTACCAGTTATGGACGCGGCATCCAAAGTTTTGATGCAGTTTTTTTGGGATCGTCATCACCTATGTTGGCGCAAAATTTTGTGGCTGTAGCTCAAAAACTGAGGAAGATAAAGTCATTTCTGATTTGAAACTGCGGTAGGGCTGGAGGCGGAAAGGGTGGGCGTGACTCCAAAACTTTAATGCAGATCATTGGGGTTCATTACTAGCTATCTTTCTACCAAATTCAGAGACTCTAGCTCAACAACTCTGAAAGATACACGCATTCCCGTTTTTAACGAAAAGTTGGGGCGGCTGGGGTTAGCTTGGGCGGTATGGGTAGGCGTGGCATCGAAAGTTTTGATGCAGTTTTTTGGGGATCGTCATCACTTATCTTGGCGCAAAATTTGGTGGATCGAGCTTAAAAACTGAGGAAGTTATAGGCGTTTTTGATTTAAAACCGCGGGGGGCTGGGAGCGGAATGGGTGGGCGTGGATCCACAATTTTTCGGGGATGCCAGTAGCTATCTTCCTACCAAATTTGGTAGCTCTAACTGTAAGGGTGTGCCGAATAGGTGGATTTTGAGTTATCTAATTTATCAATTTGCCAGCCCCCCAGTTTTTGTAAAGCCCCAATCTTGACACTTTAATTTACTATGCCATAGATAAAGAGAATTGAAGAGTTTCAAGCCTTTAGCTTGAATTAAGTGGAAAAACGTTGCGTTCATACAGACAGACGGACAGACAACATGACGGACATACTCCCAATATACTCTATACCTTCGATATCGAGTATAATGACGCGCCTGATTCTCTACCTCAATGGTGGCGTGGAAAAGAGAATGTTATTTACTTTGCTTTAATATTTTGTGAAATGTTTTCTGATTTATTTATTTTATATCTTCTGTTGCTAAAATTTATATAAACTATCCGCGCAGCGAAGTAAGCGGGCCACTAACTAGTCCAACTATATATAATGTTGCTTCAATTATTTAGTCAAAAGTCGACTTATTATTATAAACAAATCAAATTAACAACTTAATTTAAAGTAAGTGCTATAAATAAATACTTAAAAATAATTCAAAAATTGTCTTCACTGTACAACGTGTAAGCCACTGGTTTCGTGATCTGAGTTTTATCGTTCTTGCGTTTTGTCTAAGTTAAGCAATTATGCAAATCCACCCCCACAACATATTCTTGTGTGTTAAATTTTTCTAGACGCACCAAGTTTTGCTTAGTTGTTGTTTTTTTAAATCAATGACACCAACAAAAAGTAGCAGAGCAGGCCCAACAACAGTGATGCCGATTTGGCCTTTTCCGGACAGATCTGTCCTGTTTTTAAGTGCTTTGTCCGGATAAAATATCAAACATCCCCTATCCGGAAATCTGGCCTATTCAGATTTGTTTGATTCATTTATTTCAATATTTTTTTCAAAGATTTCTTTAAAAACATTGTGGCATCCAATCTATTAAAAATAGCGATCTTTTTACATACTTTGTATGTATTTTCGATATCATTTGTAATCTAATGTACAACAAAAGTGAAAAATAAAGTTTAAAATTGCCGAAAGATTCGTAGAAACAAAAATTTCGTGATTGCTGGCTACAGCAGCCAGATTTTAAAGTTTGGATAAGCCGCGATGAAGCGGACACCAATAAGGAATACTGCAGATACTGCATATGCTTCTTTTTTATTTTCTGGGATTTTTTGGTTTTTTTTTTTTTATTTTTGTGGGATTTTTTGGTTTTTTTTTGGCTTTTTTCTATTTTTTGGCTTTTTTTTTTTTTTTTTTTTTTTTTTTTTTTTTTTGGGATTTTTTGGCTTTTTGTTATTTTTTGGCTTTTTTTCTATTTTTTGGCATTTTTTATTTTTTGGCTTTTTTTGGCTATTTTTATTTTTTGGCTTTTTTTTTATTTTCTGGGATTTTTTGGCTTACTTAACAATTTGCACGATGTTTTATCGAGTTTGCAAATTTCTTATTCACACACATGCTGGACGCTGGGACTGTTCCAATTGCCGCCGCATCTTCCGGGTGGACGACGCTAATAGCTACTCGCGTCGAAAATCAATTGTCAAAGGCACACAAATTTGAAAAAAAAAACAATGTGCACTGTGCGAAAAGATTCATGTACATAAAATATTGAAAATTATTTTCAAGCGCATTGTTCACTTATATGTGAATGCACTTATTCATTAAGAAGCGGAAATCCGTTTCTTTTTTGCAAGTGTACGAACCTATTTTACTTGTTCGAAATTGTATATTATTAATGTAAGTGTGTTACGTTTAGTCTAAGTTATATTAGCAGCAAGTAGGCAAATCCACCCCCACAACATACATATGTATTTTGGTGTGCAAAATTTTTCTACACGGACCAAGTTATGTTTTGTTGTTGTTGTTGTTGTTTTTTTAAATCAATGACACCAACAAAAGTAGCAGTGCGGGCCCAACAACAACACTTACAACAACAACAAACGCTACTTGGGTCGTAAATCAATTGTCAAAGGCACACAAATTTGAAAAAAAAACTATGTGCACTGTGCGAAAAGATTCATGTACATAAAATATTGAAAATTATTTTCAAGCGCATTGTTCACTTATATGTGAATGCACTTATTCATTAAGAAGCGGAAATCCGTTTCTTTTTTGCGAGTGTATGAACCTTTTTTTTATGACTTTGCTTGTGCGACGCGAAGGCGTCACTGCGCATTTGTTTTGTTTTTGTATTCTCGCTCGCGATCAAACTCTCAGCTTGTGCGACAAACAGGCGGCAGTAGTGGAATGGGTAATTTGTTTTGTTTTTGGAGTGGGTAAAAGTGCTCCAAAATGTATGGGAGGTACTCGAAAGAGTTGTCCAAAATAAAATTCCTTTCTTAGGTCAAACAGAATACCTGCACAAAAAATTGTGTGAAAATTTCAGCCTTCTAGCTCTTTTCGTTAAGGCCGATATGCTATCCATTTTAACGCGGACGAACTCTTTTATATATAGAGATTACAACAGCATTAGCACAGCACCTTACTGAAAATTACCATACAGCTCATTTTGGCGAGGTCAAATTAAATTTTAGCAATTTAATAAACGTATGGATAAGCACGAAAACAGAGACCAAATTAGAATTATGACTAAAAGCCTGTTGTCACATACATCGGAAACCGAAACCGAATTCAGTACATTTGCAACCGAAGCCGAAACCGAATTCAGTACATTAGCAACGGAAACCGAAACAAGTACTTTTGCCTTTATTCGGTTGCTGCCTATCGATTATTTTTTTTTGTGCTCCTCTGATTTGCGATCAGCTGATTGCTGGAAACGTAGCCAACTTAACGCTGGCCATTTCTGTATGTTTTTTATGCGCAAACAATAGAAAATAGCAAAAATCTCGGGAGTTAAATTAAGTCTGGAGGATGAGGAAAAGTTGATAGAGTTCGTAAAATCGAACGAAACTTTGTACAGCGTGAGGCACATTAAATTCCGCGATACAGAACACAAAAATCGTTTGTGGTTGAATGTGAACAAAAAGAAATATTCCGTTATTCCGTTCGGTTTCAGTTTCCGTTGTATGTGACAACAGGCCTTTACGGCATTACAATAGGTGCCATTAACTAACTTCACAAATGTAGGTATCTTATGTAGTAAGTACGTATTTGTGTTGGGTATACGTATGTAACTCATGTTCGTCGTTTATTTAAAATAAAATGAAGCGTTGCCGTTGGAAGGTCATATGTGAAGCACCACCAAACCGGCATTGGAAAATTTTGACTTGATCTTTAAAATTATGTGTGCATTTTTGGACCTAAATTAGATATTTACTTAATTAACTTTAAGCTCCTTAAGTTGTACATATCAGAAATACGCTTCTATGGGCCTCGGATTGGTGGTTCGGTAAATTGCTCATTTTGGGCATCACACTGCTTTGCATTCGCCTCGGTGGGCACCACATCCTTAGCCAACTCAAGAAGCATATCCAACGGACACTGGAAGTCACATCCAGGCACTGTCAACTTCTCCGCTGGAGCCTTGGGATTATTACGGAAATATATCTCCACCCAGTAATTGCCAGTCTCTTTGTTCTTGTGCAACTCAAACAGCGCCATAACTGAATAACGCGGCAGCTGACGCTCCCAGATTTTTAAGCCAGACAGCACATTTACTACAGTCGAGTCGTGCCCAGCATAGATGAAAAGCTTTCGTTTATCAGGCTTAAGAGTTCCATTCCGCTTCTGTTGCATTTCGTAGAACATCTTTTTTAAGAATGGGCCAGCCTTTATCTGTTGCATCTCGGGAGTATACACATTGTACACATAGCTTTGTTCAGTTAAGTATTGCATCTTCTCTGGAAAGTAATTCTTGGTCCATGCGGGCAACTCAAGACCCCATTCTTGTTCGGCAAGCAACGTTAGATACAGCGATTGCACATCTTCCGGTTCATTGAAGTTGAGTCCAGTGTGAGCTGCCAGCTCCTTATACATATCTAGATAGGGCTTAATTTGTGTCTTCACTTCTGGCAACTCATACACTTCATGCAGGGCTTCGAAGTACCGAGGGCAAGGCTTACGAACAAGCAGGAGCTACAAATGAATGAGAAAAGTTGCTATTATTAATTGACCGAATAATAGATTTTGAAAAAGGGAATGATTAATTTAGATTGAATTGTTTTCTATCGTACTATTAAAAATTTATTTTTACGCTTGAGTTTGCTACCACTGACAGAACATACGAAATAACGGATCTAAGACAACAGACAATCAATTAACGATGAGTGACGCACCCACAACGGCCGTTAAATTCAAATATTATCATCGTGACCAAATTGATTCGATTCCCATCTTTGTAAAAATATATACTTTACTGTTAATGTCTTTCACAATTTTTGCTCTTTACATTAAATGTAACTTTACAACAGTTTGCTTTAGAAAAGCAGATTATTTTCAACATCTCATCTTACTTAAATCTACAGCTTTATGTCTCAACTGGACTCAGTAGCAGGATTATCTGTTAATTTTCAATATCCAATTCGTTTGGTATGCCACTGCGTGGCACTTTCAAATATCTTCATGACAACACTTGTACAATCGCTTACTTTTTAGTGACTTCAACATGTACCTGTCACCGTCCAAAACTTCTACTACTAAAACCGGCCCTTTAAAATTTTGAATTCCAACTTGGTTTGGTGCCGCTCTTCATTTTTTTGTTGCTTAGCTTTTATCTAACGTGGATTTATCATAAGAGGCTAAGGATTTTATTTTATCAGTAGCATTCGAGGCTATATTTATTTGAAAAGATCTGGACATAGCTACTACTACAACTAGCAGATGGATTTCATCCCTACTAAGATCCAGGCGGGCTACGGCATCTATTCAGGATAGTAAAATTACATGGGGTTTCCCGCAAGGGGAGTTTTAACACCACTTCTTTGGAGCATATTAGTGGATGAACTTTTAAGTCGACTTGCTAGCACGGGTGTCCAATGTAGGGGCTATGCTGATCACCTTTTGATAAGCAGAAATATGGAGATGTGTGTACTTTAATTCATAGCGTTACTATCAGAAAAGAGACACTGCCTACAAGAACCACTTATCCGATGCCGACTGCCCGCCAAAAAGAAAAAAAAACCAAATTAAGGGCCGGTCAGGCAGGCTGGTATAGTTTGCTACATCCCCGGGTTATGTTAACACAGCAGAGAACAAAAATCGAAGGCATACAAGCTAGAAAGATTGAGGATAGATAATAGAGCTCGAGCCATACTGTGGCGTAGAGAAGAGCACAATACGACAGGAACTTATGAACAAAGAGGGACGGCAAGGTTTGCAATTTGCATTTTATTGATATTGACATACCGTGTCCTCATTAAGCTCCTGCGAAAATACTGGAATGGGTTGCCAATTGTATCTGCTGTTCCACTCCATAGGCGTACCTTTTGGAGGGATGAAGCTGGCCAGCACCGTTTCCATGCTCATGAGTGTTCGTGGAACTCCTGTTGCCTGTGCATGCACCAACTTTTGTCGGATAACAAAGACAAAATCGATATAAAGAAGAAAGAAAGAGAAGGTAAAGAAAATTTAATGATGAGGCGATCGCGCGATAGCTTTGAAATTTCTAGTCCATCTTGCGTTGGCAACGGTACGATGTTCTTGCTAGTTGTTCACTTGACCTAGGTTACTTACATCGGGACTGTAAAAGGGTGCCATAAACTTTCCGTAACGTTTACGCAGCCAACTTCCAATGTTGAAAAGCTCGCGTTTGCCATCCTGATTTATAACATTATTGGCGTGGCCAGATGAGAAGTAAGGAGAACCCAGAATGAAGTACAGCGAAATATAAGCAAATAAAAAAGATTAGGAGAAAGATTAAAATGTGGAAATCAATACATATCATACAAACTATTGACCACATATTTCAATACAGGTATCAGAGCGGTTCACAGTCGGTTGCGCTTGACTGCATCGTTTTCACAAGTTTACCGTTTCTTTGTCATGAAACACATTTGCATTTAATTTATAGAAATGCTTTGTGACATGGCTTAAGTATAGTTGCAACTTGTGCTCGACTCACATTTGTTAGTTGTCCCCAGCCAAATGGATAGTACGTTTCATTCACATGAGGATCCATGGGATATGTGTCAGCTGGTGTGCGTGGACCATGTCGAAAGACCTAAAAATTTCAATGAAATATGGTATTTAATGTGTTATGTGGAAGTTCCAAACTATACAGGGGTGCCACACAAAACGTTTCCGCCCGAATTTCACGTCAATTCTATTTCACAGTGCTACAGAGCAAAACGCTCTGACATTTGGGACGGATTGAAAACGTTAGATCGCAACTGCAACTCAGTGGCGAACCATGTATATGCAAAAACACAAAGAAAAATTACAAAACATAATGGCTCTTACACAGTCCCGTTATGTTCTATCTCTATTCCTCTTTGATATCTGCTATGCATGTTATTGTATGGAATGTGACTTTTGCCTACACATTTATTTTTCTATAATTATATTTGTAACGCAGCTCAAATTGTTTACAAATATAAAAATTAATCCATTTTGCTTGGCTTGGCTTGATAAAAATTGATGTGTTGGCTCAAAAACAACACAATCATCTATTTGAAATTGTTCTGCAAGCCCGGTTGACAACAATTTTTTATAAAAATATGTAATCAACAAACTATTAAACATTTAAATTCAATTGAATGCATACACACAATGTCTATTCGCGTGATTTCTAAAGTTCAGGGTATCGTCTAGTCGATAATCTAGTTGAAACAAAATAAAAAATAAATATTCAAGAAATTGCCACGCGGTGTTGAACTCGGGTCGTAAAAAATCAAATGTGCAATTACGGAGCGTCTACGCAGCAGCCCCACAACTATGTTTACATTTGAAAGCGTTAATGCTTAGTTGTATTGCAGGTTACGTTTTGATGGTAATAATGATGGTAAACATAATGATGGTAACCATAATGATAGTTACGATGATGATTGTAACGATGATGAAGACTTTTTTGAACATGCAGCCTGTGTTCATCAATTTATAAGACGTTATCACGTCAAAAATATCTTTTTGAAGTTAAAACAAGTTTGAAGGCCAAATTCGTTTACTTGTTGTGCAATATGTGAAAACATTTGTGGGCAGCTGTAATTCTGCCAGGTGGCAACGCCTAAAAAAGCCATCAGAAACCAAGCAAGAAGAAATACCGATCAGATGCGCATCTAATTTTCTAATATTCTGCCGCCGGAGCTCTGACGTCAAATAGAGTCGCTAACGGCATTTTTGTGCGATTTCAGTTTTACAGCTGATTGCTGCCAGTCAAAAATAGTTGCCAGATAAATTGTAAAGTTGCCGAATAACAACTAATTGTTTTGTTTGAAATGTTTCATTTGCATGTTTATTAGCTAAAAACAATCAATTACCATACAAAAAAAATTAAAAAATGTAAATAAAATATGAAACAAGTTGAAAACCCTTTACTCTGCCATGTTAAAACTTAAAAAGTTGCTAAACAAACACTTCTCTAATTTAAACTGGCGTGGTGTCAACCCTTAGCAGCCAAGTCTGAATAGGTTTGCGCACACTCTAAAAAAATGAAATCACTCGGAGTTCCGTGGGACTGTGAAAATTTTCGGGCGGAGTTGCTTCGAGCGGAATCAGATTTGATAGACGTTTTGTGTGGAACCCCTGATAGTTTTCATATCATGCTAACAATAGCTCAAGGTTTATTTGTATAAAAGAATTCGGAAGCAAAAACTTAAATTAATAATTTAACTTAAAAAGAAGTAAAAACAAGTGAAATCGTTGCAGTCGGACGCAACCGACTGCGATATACTCGATACCAGTATTAAAACCGGTAAAAAGAGGCCTGACGCAAAAGGGGACGGATGTGGCAGGGGTGTAAGCTGCCTCAAAAATTTTCTGATACAGATGGGGATGCCACCAGTTATCATCCTTCTACTAGCTCAAAGTTTATTAAAGGTTGGGGAAGGGGGGTTTGGGGCGTTATGGGTGGGCGTGGCATCTAAATTTATTATTCAGATCTTTTTGGGATGTCAATTGCTATCTTCCTACCAAATTTGGTGACTCTACATCAAAATTTATAAAAAGTTGGTACTAGCTCCCCTGTGGGCGGAAAGGGGGGCTTGGCTCCAAAACTTGATGCAGATCTTTGGGGATCGTTACCAGCTATCTTTTTACCAAATTTGGTGACTCTAGCTCAAACACTATGAAAGATACACGCATTTCCGTTTTTAACGAAAAGTTGGGGCGGCTGGGGTGTACAAGGGCAGTATGGGTAGGCGTGGCCCAAACGGGGGATGCCATTATCGAATTTATCGATTTGCCAGCCTCCCAGTTATCGTAGAACCCAATCTTGACTTTTTATCTGTCTTTGCCATAGATAAAGACATTTGCAAAGTTTCAAGTCTCTAGCTTAAAGGGTGTGGAAAAAAGCTGCGAACATACGGACAGACAGACAGACACCATGACGGACATTGCACATCGAGTATAAAAAATGTAGTCAGACGCATTCAACGGCGAAATACTTTGCTATCAATTTAAGACTGCTTGGCTGAAAAATATGTATAGATAAAGTTCTTTTGGGTACGTCACCAGCTATATCACCTTCCAATTTTGTGACTCTAGCTAAGGGTTGCCATAAATCTACAGAACTTTGCATTTTTTTTTTTTGGCACCTACAAAAAAATTCACATGTTTAACATTATTATTAGATGCCGTTTTAAATGTATTGAAGAAAAAAAAAATAAAAAAGCAAAATATTAAATTGTTCACAATTATACAGTATGTAATGCATAAATAGCTTAATAATATTTTAATAATAATAAAAATAATAATAATTGAAGCAACATTATACATAGTTGGATAAGGACTACTGAGGAAACCACAATAAAAAGCAAGTGGAAACGTTGCAGTCGGACGCAATCGACTGCGCTATACTCGATACCAGTATTTAAACCGGTAAAAAGAGGCCTGATTGCAAAGGGGTACGGATGCGGCAGGGGTGAAAGCTGCCTCAAAAGTTCTGATACAGATGGGCATGCCACCAGCTATGTTCCTTCCAAATTTGGTGACACTTGCTTCAAGTTTGTAAAAGGTTGGGGAAGGGCGCTGGGGGCGTTTAGCTCAAAAACTATGAAACATACACGCATTTCCGTTTTTAACGAAAAGTTGGGGCGGCTGGGGTTGGCTAGGGCGGTATGGGTGGGCGTGGCATCCAAAGTTTTGATGCAGTTTTTTAGGGATCGTCATCACTTATCTTGGCGCAAAATTTGGTGGATCGAGCTTAAAAGGAAGATATAGGCGTTTCTGATTAAAAATTACGGGGGGGCTGGTGGCCGAATGGGTTGGCGTGGCACCAAAATTTTTCGGGGATGCCAGAGCCATGATGAAATAACACAAGGTGGTCCCATCGGCTGCCGAAGTTTTACGAAGTATACACTTATTTCACTGAACGTTTGCTTGTTGACGAGAACAATCGCATTGCCGCCTCACTCACACTCAATACGACATACTATACTATGTTCTTTTCACTCGCACTTATTGCAAGCATACAATAAGTGGATGTCTGTTGCCGACGGGACCACCTTGTGTTATTTCATCATGGCCAGAGCTATCTTCCTACCAAATTTGGTAGCTCTTACTGTAAGGGTGTGCCGAATAGGTAGATTTGTCGATTTTGAGTTGTCGAATTTATCAATTTGCCAGCCCCCCAGTTATTGTAAAGCCCCACTCTTGACACTTTATTTTACTATGCCATAGATAAAGCGAATTGGAAAGTTTCAAGGCTTTAGCTTGAATTGTGTGGAAAAAAGTTGCGTTCATACAGACAGACGGACAGACACCATGACGGACATACTCCCAATATACCCTTTACCTTCGGTATCGAGTATAAAAGTAATATTAATTTCAATGTTGTGATTAGGAAATGCAAAAAGCCCAATAAATGCCAACAAAATGGAACAATTATGTTAGTTCGTCCATGAGCAAATAGTTAACCTGTAATTATTGTAATGTGTAGTCTCGTTGGCAAAGTTCACCACGTATATAGGCACTAGAGGTTGAGAACTATCGATAGCACTATCGGGACTATCGATGGTTGGCCATTATCGACTCGCTATCGATAGCGGCGCGCACTCTCGATAGTGGTCGATCGCTATCATCGATTTTCGTCGATTGTTTTTCTACATCTCTGCATTAATATTGTGGTGAACAGAATAGAATATTGTTATGAAACAGCAATATATGGAGAGGGCTTTGGTTAATCAGGAAATTGATCCCCTATTATGGATCAAGGTAAATTTAAATAGCTAAGTAAATACGATCAAACATAATTCATATATTAAAATTAATTTCCAGATGAACCAGAACGACTTTCCCACATTGAAAATGCTCTTTTTCAAATATCTTTGTATACCCGCAACCTCGGTAGATTCGGAGAAGGTCTTCAGCAAATTTCAAAAATGGCAAGGTAGTGACTGAATCTCCGAAGCGTAAAAAGACTTCGGGCCCTAATCCGCCTGCTATTCCACCTATCATGCCCTCAAAGCCCCTTCTGGTACCCACCATTAATCTACCTACGGCTAGCCCATTAATGTTATTTAATTCGCCGGCTAGACCAATTACTAATAACCATTCTTCTGATCCTTTGCATGAAATCGGTTCAACAGACTGTGCGCCTATTGATCCCAATGCAGGTGTAACTGGGGCTCACAAGCCTCTTGTTGTTGTGCCTCTTAATAAATTTATTTTCGTGTCTAGGCTAGCATCCGATACTTCATCGGATGATGTAAGTGCCTACATTAAGAGTAAAATTGATTCTCCACGTATTTTTGTGGAAAAGTTTAAATTCAAACTGAGCCGAAGTATATCTTCTTTCAAGTTGGGTGTTCCACCTGAACTTTTCTCAACCATTTGTTCTGAAAAGTTTTGGCCGCCACAGCTCGTCGTGAAGGAGTATGTAAATAGGCGAAGTAATAACAATAATGGTGTTAGGATCAGTAGCGCACCGTCTGTTGGCCTCCCTGTTGCCTCTACCTCGGTGGCAAAAAACTAACAAACGTAATTAGTTTGGCCTATCAAAACGTTAGAGGCCTCAACACTAAACTTGCTAAATTATATGTTAACAGTTTATCGTTTGAATCACAAATAATTGCATTCACAGAAACCTGGTTAAAACCCGATATTTCCGATTATACAGTTTTTCCTTCTAGGTATAACTTGTACAGATGTGATCGTGTCTCCCGCAAGGGGGCGGCGTTCTCATTGCTGTTGATTCTTGTATTTCCTCTGAACAGATTCATTTTCATGATTTTCCGGACTTAGAGTTTTTATGTGTCAAATTATTACTTAGTGGTCGTTCACTTTATGTTACTTGTTCTTATATTCCTCCTCATTCTGATATTAACATTTACTCAACCCATTTGAGTGCCCTGCAACTTGTTTCGTCATTGTTGACAGATATGGATAATCTGATAGTGGTTGGTGATTTTAATCTGCCGCATGTTGTATGGTCTGTGAATGACACATCTTCGGCGGCAACACCAGTCACTTCTGATGATTTTATCGATGGCCTACTGGAGTTAGGCCTATCGCAAGTTAACTGGGTGCATAACTGTAGTGGTAGATTGTTGGATTTAATATTTGTGTCTGATACGGATTGTAGTAATGTTTGTAGAGTACCCCCTTTGGTGCTTCCGGAAGATACCTACCATCCAACCTTAGAACTATCCTTTGAAATTCTTAACTCTTATCCACCATCTATAAGTTCTTTAAAAACCCGTTGTTTTCGTAAAACTAACTTTACTAAATTAAATTATCTTCTTCAACATACTAATTGGTCTCACCTTTATTCTTGTAGTGATATAAAAACTGCTATTGCCATATTTTATGGGACCTTGAATTCGCTTTTGGATATTTGTGTTCCCCTCACTTGTTCCTCAAGTGATAATAAACCACCTTGGTTTACGAGGGAACTTTCAAAATTGAAAAACGTGAAGTCAAGAACTTATAAAAAATTTAAAAAATCGGGATCTACTATAGATTTGTCTTCGTATTTAATAGCAAAATCTAATTTTCTTTCTGTCAACACATCTTGTTATAATAATTATCTAAATCGTTGTAGATTAAACTTTTCACGTGATCCTAAACTGTTTTATAAATTTGTAAATTCAAAACGTAAATCTTCTTGCTTGCCATCCTCGGTTTACCTGGATAATACGAAAGCAAGTTCTGATCAGGCAGTCGCCGATCTTTTTGCTGAGTATTTTCAATCGGTATACTCATCGAGTTTATATAGTTGCAGTAATTCCTATCCTTTTCAAGTTCAAACGTCAAATTGCATAAATGTCCCAGTTATAAATGAGTGTACGCTCCTAAGTGACCTTAACTCTATCAAGCCCGGCTACTTGCCTGGTCCTGATGGAGTGCCAGGTTGTATACTTAGATACTGTGCGGATACACTTTGTAAACCCTTACATAAATTATTTAACTTGTCGGTTGACTCAACTGTGTTTCCTGCTATATGGAAGGAATCTTTTATCATTCCACTTCATAAAAATTCATCGAAGTCTAACGTTAAAAATTATAGGGGTATATCCAAGTTGTCCGCCATTCCTAAAGTCTTTGAAAAAATTATATGTTCTCAATTGCAACACACATGTAGTTCGATTTTATCGCCTTATCAACACGGTTTTGTTAGGCGTAGATCTACTACCACTAACCTTCTTGAATTCACTTCGCTTGTTATCAAAGGGTTTCAGGAAAAAATGCAAACTGACGTTGTTTACACCGATTTTAGTAAGGCATTTGATTCTGTTAGTCATTCTCTGTTGCTTCAAAAATTAAATATTATTGGATTTCCATCAAAACTCTTATTGTGGCTTTCGGAGTACTTGTGTGGTCGAACACAAAAAGTTGTTTTTAAATCGTCTGTATCTAAACCTATTTATGTTACCTCTGGTGTTCCCCAAGGTAGCCACCTTGGTCCTTTGCTATTCAATTTGTTTATTAACGATCTCCCAGATGTTATTACTAACTCGTATGTATATATGTTTGCTGATGATGTAAAACTATGTTTAACCTACAATGATGCTTCTCTTTGTAACTTGCTACAGTCGGATTTGGGTGCATTGTCGGCCTGGTGTCGTTTTAATTTACTCAATTTAAATTGTTCTAAATGTAAAGTCATGTCTTTTGTAGAAGTACCCCTCATACTGCTCACTACTTGCTTGATGCTTCACCACTTGACCGCGTGTTTGAAATTAAAGATTTAGGCATTATTCTTGATCCTAAATTAAAGTTTGACTCTCATATTTCGTCTATGGTCAATAAGGCTATTAGTGTCATTGGCTTCATCAAGCGGTGGTCGAAAGAGTTTAACGATCCCTACACCACGAAAACGCTGTATACATCCCTAGTACGTCCCATCCTGGAATATGGATCTTGTGTGTGGTCCCCACAATACTCGATTCACCAGGATAGAATTGAATCTGTGCAGAAGAAATTTCTTCTATTTGCCCTTAGAAGTTTTAACTGGGTTCCTGGAGTAGACTTACCCCCGTATTCTAGTAGACTACTTTTGATTAATCTTCCCTCCCTGTTAAACCGTAGAACTATGCATGGAGTATTATTTGTTACTAACCTCCTTAATGGTGAAATCGACTCATCAGTTCTTTTGAGTCGAATTAAATTAAATGTACCAATTAGATCTTCACGTAACTTTTTACCCCTTAGCCTTGATCGTTGCTTGAGCAACTATTTAACTCATGAACCATTTCGTGTTATATGTTCTGACTATAACAAACTTTATTCTCTTGTCTCCCTTGAGGCCTCAATTCCAGTACTAAAAAGATCGATCCTTTTTTGCTTTATCTAATCGTAACCACTAACTACTAATCTAACACTGGTCTGATTGGGTTTTTCTGGGTTTTCCCCAATCCACGCAACAAATGTTGGACTACTAAATTTTTTATTGAATTTCCCAGAGCCTTAACGTTAACTTTTAATTATTTTTTACCTAAATTTATTTTTCATATTTTTATATAATTCTATATTATACTTAATTTAATTATTTTAACTATTTTTTAATTTAAATTAATTTTGATTTCATTTTAATGTCAGCTGCTCTTAGCTGACAATAAATAAATAAATAAATAAATAAATAAAGCAGGACAAATTGTTTCAAATAGGCGTACAAGGCTTAAGGACGAAAATGTTAATGTTTTACTTTTTCTTAACCAACCCAATTGGTTGAAGTAAATATATAAATAGCAGTTAAGGTAAATCAAAAATAAAAATCATATCATTATCCGAGTCATAATTATTTATCTAACTATTTTCAGATGAAGAAAAACATTTGGAAAATTTCATACTCTTTTAAAGTTAATGTAAATTAAAATAAATAAGGAATATTTCAAAGAAATATTTCAAAAACTAAAAAAATTATTTTTTTTAATTTACTTACTAGACTATCGACAACTATCGACGATAGATTTTTCTTGCTATCGTCGATAGTTTATGGAAACTATCAAGCACTATTGATAGCGCCGACTATCGATAGTTCTCCACCTCTAATAAGCACATTGCGATTGTTTCTGGTCATATTTTCTACAAGTTTGAATTCAATGCTGTTAAGACCTAAACACATACAGAACATTGTTTTTACCTCGGTGGACGTTAACATGAACATGAATTTCGAAGCGATTACCCTATTACGTATTGAACAGCTGTTTGTCATTGTTTTGACTTTATCACAATTAAGCGTTAATTTCATTCGAAGTGTTTTGAAAACAAATAATTAATTACATAATTCAAAATTGATGACAATTAGTATTACTTAATACAAATTTTTATAATTAGCATTGAAATGCCGACAATGCGATTCCAATTCCGCGGCATTTATTACTTAAGCTGCCTTTTTAATAGCTTTTTATTAGCTTCACTTGTATTTTTGTAAACTTTTTATTAGGTTTGAAAGGCCCTTTAAACAACACTCCCTTTTAATATAGTTGTTAGGATACCAGGCTCTCACCCGGGAGGCCCGGGTTCAATTCCAAGTATGGCCATATTGATGATTTTAATGTTTTTGCCAAATTTAGTTTTTTTTACATTGATTTTTTTTTAAATAGCTCAAAGCTAAATAGCGTATTTTTTTAGTTTTTTTCAAACTATACTTATTTTTGCTGGATCTTTAAAACGTTTGCTAGCTTAATTCATAAGTACATATATTATATAAATGCAAATCCATTTCAAAATCAGCTGCTTCAATTTAGCACATGAACATGAAATTATGTTTTCTGCAGGTTGTCATTCAACTCATGCTTATTTCAGGGTAACCATCAATTAATGTTGTTCGTTAAGCTGAATAGATCAGCTGTTTGCTATGTTCATGATCATGCTTTGTTAAGTACGGGTAACTAAGCCAAGAGTTATGATACACTGTGAAAGGGTTTTTTGTAATCGACTATTATTTTTTTGCTTTAGTTTTTACCAACAACATAGTCAGACCCTCCTATACACTGGTTTATTTACAAAGTACTTCTTGTTGAAGTTGTTTGATTTGTTATCCATTGGCTTTGACACTTACCACATGCAAAAGTTCGAGCGTAGACTCATCAGTTCCGGGATCGGTGATCTTGCCCGAAATGACGATCGAGTGTGTGAAGCTCAAGATTAGCAAAGTTAATGCAATTATACCTCCCATCATTGCAAAACAATGATTCCTAGTGAACTGTGTACGAGGCATTTCAGTAGACGCGCTTTATATGGCTGAAACTGGTGTTTTTATTTTTATTTTGTATGTAAATATCGTAATTAGTACGGGCACTAACACAGAATGAGAAAGATACACATACAACTTTATTATTTGATTTTTTTCGGTTTTTGCGGGTTTTGTTTTGGGTTTGAATAAAAACGTGTTATTGTTAATTTGCAAAGTCGCTCTGAAACGAGTTTCGAAGTTTCTTTCATCAACATTTTATTTCTGTTATCATCAATAGAAATTAAATTAGGCAAATATAAATAAAAAAAAATTTATTTGATGCCCCGTATAATAATTAAGTTTTCGACTTTGTTGATAAGCATTGAAACGGATAACTCAGCATTAAACTGAGCACATCATTCTAAACTCAAAAAATGCCACACCAAGCCCACAATAGTCATTTTATTTATGTATGTACGTACAGTGGCGGTAAATTTAATAGAGTCAGAAAAATTTCCCCAAATATGTGACTGGTTGGAAGCAACGTCTGTGTCTAACTGTCAAGTGAATATATTATTTTTAAATGCTTACAATTTTTACATTACGTCGAGTATAAGTTGTTTTTTTTATAGCTACTTACTGTCCCTATTTATGTGACCGCCACTGTATGTATTTACATATGCACACACGTGTTTCTTCCATCGTTTCATAGGCTTTTGTCACCGTGTTCGCTTTCAGCTGTTATTAACTTTATTCTTAATGTTTACTTATTTATTTTTTTTTTTTTTTTTGTGTTGTATGGCCCGTAATTGATCATACATTAAGAAGTCGCACTCATATTTAAGGCGATCTAAGTCGCGGGTGTGACATCAAATTACGTCAAACACACAAATAACATCACTAACCATATCTTGTGGCATGTTCGAAATTTATGACTAAAACGATTTACTACCAGCACGCTGTAGAAAGTCTCCGAAATTTATTTACTTTCTTAATTGTTGTTAAATATTATGGATCCGTTCGACAAATTTAAAAGTATGTACATGTTGAGTTTGTGAAAAATATATTTTGTGCTTTGGCTTAGTATATACAAATGCTAGCGGTTTAAACTCAAATCTTTTGCAGCTTGCTGGCAAATGGGGCCGCTTCCCCCTTAAAAAAAAATGTTGATTTTTTGATCGTAAATAAAATATTTTTTATATTTTTATTTAAATTAAGTACTGAACATCGATAAAACTTAGGTTTTCAACACTATTCAAAAGAATTTATCAAGTTATTTAAGTTTTTTTTAGCCAGCCCCCTCACTACCTAAGTTTTTTTAGCCAAAAAAAACAAAATCCATTCTTATATTTACGTTTGTCTACTCTGATAACGTAGGTACAGAGTTTACCTATCCCCCGATTCACACGGAGGATAGGTTCCAGACAAATCCGTTTAAAACGAAATCTTTGTACTTACAGTAGAAAACCGTGCAAAAACAAAAAAACTGCGCAATTAAGTCATATATTCAAATGGAATAAGGGTAAAACATAGCCAGAAACTTTAAACTAGGTATAGTTTGCCCAAAAAAAGGAGTGATGCCCTAGTAAACTTTTTCTTAAAATTTAAACAAAAATAGAAACGATAAAGTTTTCAAAAAATACCTTCTGAAACTTGACCAATTTAGGTACAGGCAAACCTGGATAGTGTGAACACTGGATAGTGTGAACACCTGGATAGTGTGAACAAAATATTTTATTATCCATATTTTCATTTACTTTATTTTCCCTTTTGTCCCTTCGACATTTGTAAGAACAGTTATAACGGCTTCTGCGAATTTATATGAATTTGTAGGAAATTCTAAATACACAGATAGAAAGTTATTTTAATACATTTTTATGGAAATTGATTTTATTTTTGTTTTTAAAGTGAATTTGAATAAAATCTACAAATTAAATGATTATTCAACTATGTATGTAGTACTCATATATATCAATTTATTAACAAAATAAAAAAATCCTGGATAGTGTGAACAACCTGGATAGTGTAAACAAATTTCAAATTCAATTTTCGATAGTGAGAACAAATTTCAAATTCAATTTTGAAATTCGTTTTGTTCACACTATCCAGGTTTGTCTGTATGTCTTTTTTTCTTGATTCGTATAATGTAACTTCCATCACTAGAATTTTTAGAAATTTTCCGAATTTCATTAGTCATGAACCGTGAAAAAGCGAAATCGTGTACAACGAGTACATATAGTGTAAATCAGGGGATAGGTTTATATTGGCTTTTTTCAGTGTTTATCATGGTGACTGTCCGTCTGTACGAACGCAACTTTTTTGCTACTTGTAAAGCTAGAGACATGAAACTTTGCAAAAATCTTCTTTTATGGGCGGGATGGATTAAGTCTTAAGTTTGGTGTTTTAGATAGCTACAGGCATTTTGATATTTTTTTTTTTTAGTGGCTTGGATTTTAGTGTATGTTTACATCTATGTATTTGTACACAATTTATTGACCTGCCCCAACTAAATATTATGATTTGACAATGTATGAACGAGAAATATGAAATAATACGAAATTTGATCGATCCCATTACCAAAATCAAACAGCGCGCGTTGCAAGAAACAGCTAACTTAGCGACGATTTATTTTTTAGTTCTTTATATGCAAACATACATATGTGAAGTTGTTCTGCAAGCCTGGTTGACTGCACTATAGCCACAATTCAAAACTAAAATTGAACAAGTGGAAACGTTGCAGTCGGACGCAACCGACTGCGATATACTCGATACCAGTATGAAAACTGGTTAAAAGAGGCCTGATTGCAAAGGGGTACGGATGCGGGGTGTAAGCAGCCTCAAAAATTGTTCGATGCAGATGGGGATGCCCCCAGCTATCTTCCTTCCAACTTTGGTGACACTAGCTCAAAGTTTGTTAAAGGTTGGGTAAGGGGGGCTGGGGGCGTTATGGGTGGGCGTGGCATCTACATTTTTGATGCAGATCTTTTTGGGATGTCAATTGCTATCTTCGTACCAATTTTGGTTATTCTAGCTCAAAGGTTGCAAAAGGTTGGTGGAGGGGGATAAGGGCGGTAAATGTGGCTCCAAAATATCTTTGGGGGTCGCAACCAGTCATCTTCCTACCAAATTTGGAGACTCTAGCTCAAACACTATGAAATTAACATGCATTCCCGTTTTTAACGAAGCGTTGGGGCGGCTTGGGTTGGCTAGGGCGGTATGGGTAGGCGTGGCATCCAAAGTTTCGATGCAGTTTTTTGGGGATCGTCATCACTTATCTTGGCGCAAAATTTGGGGGATCGAGCTTAAAAACTGAGGTAGATATAGGCGTTTCTGATTTAAATCTGCGGGGGGGCTGAGGTTGGAACGGGTAGGCGTGGCCCCAAAATTTTGGATGCAATTTTTTTGGCGATGCCAATAGCTATCTTCCTAAAAAATTTGGTAGTTTTAGCTGTAAGGATATGCGTAAGAGGTGAATTTGTCGATTTTGAGTTATCGAATTTATCGGTTTGCCAGCCCCCAGTTATCGAAGAACTCCAATCTTTGAACTTGATCTGTCCCGGCCATAGATAAAGACATTTGCAAAGCTTCAAGTCTCTAGCTTGAAGGGTGTGAAAAAAGTTTCGAACATACAGACGGACAGACGGACAGACACCATGACGGACATTGCACAAACTAAATATACTCTTTACCTTCGGTATCGAGTATAAAAATAATTTAAAACAAGTGTCTCCTCTGGAGACCGAGGAGCACCTTATCAACCTCAACAACACGATAACAGAGGAAACAAGAGATAACTATGTGAGTAAAAATAATAATATCTTTTAATTCTCATTGCGTTTACTTATACATTCTTATTGCGTTTTCCTATACATTTTAGATCAAAACTTCAAGATCCATAATACAGCTGCTTGAGTTAAAAAAGGGGCTGCAACGTGTGATGGCGGATAATGTTATACAAGTATACAACATTTTTGGCACCCACGGAAAAAGTCATTAAAAGTGCATACTAATTTTTACAATGTGCTGTTAGGTAATAGTTTATAGACCCATTGAATGTGTACTTATTTTATAAAAAACAATAAATTTATATCTTTCAGCTTCAATACCGGAGGGGGACAAACATCCAGAAGATGAGCTGAGGGCGGCTATTCAAGTTCAGAAGCGTTTTTTTCTAAATAAATGCTGTGTGTTAACATGTTTAAAAAATATGTAATAGTTAGAAAAGAAATGTTTTGTAACTAAAAAAAAAGTTGTTGAAATGAAAAAGAATTTTTTTTTTGTTTTACCAATAGTCTTATTTATTTTCAGCCCAAACAAATAGTACACAACTTATTATTTTGAGTCAAAATTAAAATTATTTGCAATACTGTTTTTTTGTTATTTAAGTAGTCAATTTGCAACTAGTTCTAATTTCGACGCAAAGTAGTCAGTTGGCAACTAGCTCTACTTTTGACACAAAGTTCTAGTTCTAGTTCTAGTTTTGTCTTAATAGAACTAGTTCAGAACTAGTTCAAGATAATGCTAAGCAGAACTAGTTGCCTTCGTAGGACATCCCCATGTAAAAGTAAACAGTTGTTAGCATTGAAAAGCAATCGAGCGAAAACCAGTCATTTCCACTTTGCAACTGGTTCTAGACTAGTTCTAAACTAGTGAATACTGGCGGGTTCGGATTGCTTCGTTGATGGGGATCGGAGACAAGCGACGCGAAACGAAACGACGCAAATCAATTTTAATTCGGCATTTACTATCTGCAAAATATTTTTAGTTCGTTCCATAGAAAAAGAAAGAGTATCAAAAATCACGACAAAGAAAGCCCAGCAAGAATCGAAACTAACGCACATAACTGACGAATTTCTAGCGTTTTTGTTTCGCTGGCCCACCGCCTGACCTTCAATTCACGGGCCGCTGATCGCAAAAGCAACTTTAATAGAATCAGCTGCACATGCTATTACGCTCGTTACTCTCTATACCATCTGAAAACAGCGCAAGCAAAGGCAAGACAAAGCCACTTACCAGGAGCGCCTGCCTAAACTTAAAAAAAATTATGGGTGTGTGGAAGTTATTCTTCTTATATTGTATTTTGTTCTTTTTTGCATAATTCAATTATTTGTATAGGCAATTCAGTTTGATAGATAACAAATTTAGTCTCCCAAACATTAAAAAATATATATACATATGTAGGTGCTTAGGGTTAATAATTTACATTGCTTAACGGATTTGTTTTGATATTAAAAAAACCAATTTGAGTCCGATCACATGATGTGTAAACATCTTGAAATTAAATATTTTGTTTACATAGTTGCAGATACTTATGCTTTCAATATTTTCTATACAATTTAAAATATCTAAACATTCAACATGGGAAATATAGAATATTCATATTTGTTTGTTTTCTAATTGGTGATAGTATATAGTATGTTGTCATAATTGCAAAAGGTTAGAATTTCCAACCCATTATTCTCTATTATTACTAAACATAATAATTGCCGCGAGGAGATATGTCGTTTCAAAATGTCATATCTCCCGCGCTCATATTAACAGCAGAGGTGCGTGGCTCGAGCGTCTCAGTCGGCTACTTCTTTGCATCTAAGGCTTAGTTTCTAAGCGCAAACAAAACAAGAAGAATACAAATCAATTGACACATGTAACAGTGCTGTCATAATTTTTTGAGCAAAAAAGCTAGATAGGCAAAATATAACGCTAAAAATAGCTGTTTACCTATAAATATAGCCATCCTTATACCAGTTGACTCATGCAGAAGAAGCTATATTTTGATTATCCTATGAAAGTTTGTTCCACAATCCCGATTTATAAACAGTCAGATCTAGAGGGAAAAAAAGTCATTGTTGTGCCGCCTTATACCCAATTCACACTAGGGCACATCTAACATCAATGATGTTACGTATGAAGTACCCGTGCCAAATTTTCTCAAAATATTCCAACATCCTCTGGAAATGTTCCTATTCCAAGTGTTTTTATTTAGTTAGTTTCGATATTTTTGATTCCACCACTAAAAATTGTCATTCACAACGAAAATGTAAACAATGTCTACGCAAATGAATGGCAATAAATCATGGCGGACAAAGAAAACGGTTAGTTAATTACAAATTAAATTCGTTATTTTTTAATAATATATTTGAATTTAGTAAGAAAAAACACAGCAAACAGAACACTTTGGAAGCCCGTGCAGGAGCGGATGCTGCAGTCAACCACAAGGGGTATAATCGAGCTCGACCCCGAAGAAATGCTGGTTTTGGATGAGGCGACACCTGCAAAGCGGCAAAAACAAGCTGACAAGCAGGATGTTGTTGAACTGCTCAGGGAACGCAATGCTACCCATAAAAAAATTCAAGAATCTATTGAAACATTCACTGAAAGTAGCATTGCGTTCCAAAAACGAATGTTGCAATTGATGGAGAGGAACAACAACAACTAACAACAACTCACAACAACTAACAATACTAACCAAGACTGGTAAAACGTAGACTTATTTATTAAAATAAATAGTTGAAAATTTGAAATTCATATTAGTATTTATTTATTTTCAATTTGCATTTATTTCACTGCTGTGATTGTTTAATATATTGTGCAAAATGCAGCAGCACATTATTAAACCTGCATTGTGTCTTGTCACGCGTCACGTTTGCAAGTAAAGAAGAAGACGCTTGATGTTAGATGTTGGCAATGTGAACACGAATTTCACATCTTCTCATCGTTCCCCGTGATGTGCCCTAGTGTGAATAGCCTTTACGCTTGGTTAGGGATCGCACTCACAAGTTCAACGGTATCGATATAAATTTGACAACACTTACATCTGAAAATAATAAACACTTAGTTGTCTCACTCTTTCTTGCAGTGAAATCTTTAAACAAATATAGCCATACTTTCTCTCTTATGTAAAGTATAGCGTACCTCCGCTGTTCACCTTTTATGCACCTTTCTGACCACTTTTTATATCGTTTTTGTATGCCGTTTTTTTGGGTTACTACCAGTGAACTGCACGGGTGTCACTTTTCGGCATCTTACGTACACCCATAAAATTATGAGTGCCGGTGGCACACTTCACCCTCAAAACAAAGTAACAATGCGCACACACACAAATAGAATAAAAAAATAGCGGGTGTTGCGAGTGGTCTGCACATCGCGCACTCATTCACCCGGGTTTTTTTCCGATGACGCGCGCCTACGTACCTACACTCATAACGGAATGTAGCAGCAGGCAACAAGTAAAAACAGGCACCCATGCAAAAAAGGTTCGGGTACGCAAAACACAAGTAAAACACCATGGTGTTTTTTCACCTTGACACCATGGTGTTTCAGTTATATTTTTGTCAAAAAGTTGTGTTTTTTCTTCATATGCATCAATACCTGCAAGTAGTGCAGCAGCAAAACGAGTTTTTTCTTTGGCAGGAAATATCATAACATAAAAAAGAAATAGATTGGGACCAAAATCTGTAGATTCCCTAATTTTTTTACATTCTTTTTATAAAAATTTAGTAGCTTAATATGATAATTTTTACTATAAGTTTATTGTTAGTTATATGTATAAGTTTTAAGTTCCTTAACCTTAGTTTATTAAATACATACATAAATACTCAAAAATAAAATAATAACCGCAATTTATAGCATGTCAATATTTTTTACTATTTTGTTATAGCTACTTTAAAAAAAAACAAGCAAAGGACGCACACAAGACAACACAAAACCCATGTCGCCGAAAACATTCCATCAGTCGATTCTGTGTTCACTCTCACACCCACCCCTTGACGCTAGTGTTTTTTGCTTTACTCGCACTCATGCACACATGCAAAAAGTATACGGTACCTACAGATACCCGGGTGAGTCTACACACCCGACATTTATTGCTGAGTGTGTAAAAGCTCTTACCAATTGCAAACTCTTCACATTCTATACTCTTTGGCTAGAGCACCAAACTTGATAGGAAGATAGCTGGTAACGATTTGCATCAAAACTTGGCATGCCACACCCACCCATACCGCCTCCAGCCACCCGCTTATAAATACATACTAGTATGCGCATATCTTCCACAGTTTTTGAGCAAGAGTTTCCAAATTTGTTGGGAATATACATAGCAAAGTCTTCCAAAAATCTGCATCAAAATTTCGATGTCACGCCCATGTCGATCGCTTTTTAAAGCGAAAATCCCCATTTTTTTACAGTTGTTAAGCTAAAGTTAAGCTGTATAATAATTGAGCTGGTGCTGTCCCCCAAGATGTGTATCAAATCAAAATTTGGACGCAGCGCCCACACCATAATAACATATTGTTTTAAGCTTATTTTAAAAATGATTTATTAAATTTTAAGTTCAATGTTTTTAAAAAGCGTATGTTTAAATTTGATAACTACATTCATTCTCAGCTTCTTAGTTCGATGTTCTTTAAAAGCGTGTTTTCTAGATTTTTTTTAACCTTATATATACATTATATGTATTTGTTTTAACTTTATAGTTAGATGTTCTTTAAAAACAGAAAATTGTAAATTATTATAGATCATACTTTTAGGGCGGACTTTTATTAAATATTACAAGTGAAGCTTATAAAATGCTATTAAAAACGAAAACTATTAAAATTTACGTGGTTCTCAATACATTTGTATAATCATATAAGCATTTGTACTTACATATATATTAAATATGTACATACATACATATGTAATTACAAAAAAGTATTTTTGGAAAAAATTACCAAAGGCAATAATGATTCAGCGACGAAGCAATGACCTTCAACAGATTATGCACGCGCATTAAATAAAGCCAATGCGTGCACGACATTCATATACATATGTATATATGTACATACTATATATGTATACACACATGCACGTGTGTAAACATACCTGAAATGCTGTGTAATAACGGAAGTTGGCCGTATGACTACAGAAACAGCGATCGTCGGCGGACAAAGAAAAAACCAAAATGCTCAGTTGTAAATTATTTTGGCGTCAACAAAGGCGAAAACAAACCGTTTCGAGAAACCAGTTAGTTGTAATAAATGGTATTCAGCTGCGAGATTTAAAATAGAACCGCGAAGCTACAATGTCTTACAGTGCAATTATTTCTTTCGCATGTTCTTACCCCTTTTACCATTTCATTAAACTTGGAGACTCAAACTGCAAAACTTTTAAATATAATGGCGACTCCAATTTTAATGGGTGGGTTAACTTAAGGCGAAAGGGGTGGGCGTGTGCTTAATATAAGAATTTATAGATTTTATCGATTTCCTATTTCCTCACACCCTTTTTTGACCAGTTTCTGGCTTGCATTCACTTAAAGCCTGTTGTCACATACAACGGAAACCGAAACCGAAACTGAATTCAGAACATTTGCAACCGAAACCGAATTGCTAGCAACCGAACCGAACCAAGTACTTTTGCCTTTATTCGGTTGCTGCCTATCGATTATTTATTTTGTGCTCCTCTGATTTGAGATCTGCTGATTGCTAGAAACGCAGCCAACTTAACGCTGGCCATTTCTGTATGTTTTTTATGCGTAAACAATAGCAAAGAGCAAAAATGTCGAAAGTTAAATTAAGTCTGGAGAATGAGGTAAAGTTGATAGAGTTCGTAAAATCGAACGAAGCTTTGTACAGCGTGAGGCACATTAAATTCCGCGATACAGAACACAACAATCGTTTGTGGTTGAATGTAAACAAAAAGAAATACATATTCCGTTATTCCGTTCAGTTTCGGTTGTATGTTGCAACCCACGCAAAATCAGCCACCGACCGAAATCAGTTTCGGTTTCGGCTTCTGTTGTTTGTGACAACAGGCCTTTAAGGACTATTGTCACATACAACGGAAACCGAAACCGAATTCAGTACATTTGAATACTTTTGCCTTTATTCGGTTGCTGCCTATCGATTATTTATTTTGTGCTCCTCTGATTTGAGATCTGCTGATTGCTAGAAACGCAGCCAACTTAACGCTGGCCATTTCTGTATGTTTTTTATGCGTAAACAATAGCAAAGAGCAAAAATCTCGAGAGTTAAATTAAGTCTGGAGGATGAGGAAAAGTTGATAGAGCTCGTAAAATCGAACGAAGCTAATTTTGCATTTGATAAGTAATAACGCGATGCGGATGAAAATACGCATTTGTTAACAAAAAGAAATATTCCGTTATTCCGTTCGGTTTCGGTTTCTGTAATATGTGGCAACCCATGCAAAATCAGCCACCGACCGAAATCGAAAATCAGTTTCGTTTTCGGTTTCCGTTGTATGTGACAACAGGCCTTTAGACGGATGAACAACATGACGAACATTGCACAAATCCAAAATAATCTTACTATTGGATTAGAGTATAAGAACTTTGGTAATTATTTAACAATTTAGCAGCATGTGTTGATATCATCAACTTCACAATAATAACAGGTGTCTGTCCGTTTGTATGAACGCAACTTTTTTCGACAAAAGAAACTTGGCAAATTTATTTTTCTATGGGCAAAACAGATAGTGTCGAGATTGGTTTTTTTTTGCTTTTAAAGGTCTGGGAAATGGATAAATCCATAGATTTCCCACAGCCTGACAGCAAAGGCTACCAAATTTGGTAAGAAGCTATATACCGACGCTCCCAAAGAACTGCATCAATAATGTAAGTTTCCTACTCTCTCCGCCCAGACAATCTGCTGACTCGAAAATTTCCAAACGATTCACTTATACCTTTGACAGTTTTTAATATATGTATAGCTCTTCGGCTTAACACGGAGGAAAGGTTGAGTAGAAAAAGTCTACTCTAATACAAGGGTAAGTCAACTCGTGGATATATGTATATAAGAAATATCGTCTTCACAAATTCTATTCTATAACAAGATCCATATTTAATGATAACACGCACTATGGATGCATAAAGCGTTTAGTAGTGTAGGGATAATTAAGTTCTTTCGATCATTATTTGATGGAGCCTGCGACATTAATGACGATATGCACGATAAATGTTTTATTAAACATTAGCTTATGATCAAGAATAATGCCTCATTGACTTTAAAAGTTCAAGTTGTGATCCAACACGGAAGTAGTGAGCCATATAAGGTAAATTACTCTTAGAACATTTCGAATTAAGTAAGTTATAATGGAACCAGGGCAATAATGCAACTAGATCCGATTGTAGTTATTTAAACTGAACTTAAGTCATAAAATTAAACATGTGCATAATTTTTTTTAAATATAATATTTAGCAAACCGGTTAAATCACTTTAATATATATTTACTCTACTTGACATTTGGTAAATTAAGACTTCACAAAGTTGGCTAAAACTGGTAGAAATAATAATAAAAATGATTAAATACTTTTCAAATAGTATTTCCCTTAAAATTTTGTTTGCTCACAAATGTATATTTTGTGACGCAATGACGCTGTTTGACTTGCGCTGACAAAAGATCGACGATGGTTCCATTATGTTTCAACTAAGATTAAGAAGCTTTGTATATATGTAATTAAAATACAGAACCTAAAGCGTTGGATAAACATATGTATTCTGTATATATAATAAAAAAAATTGTTAACACGAGATAGATATAATAATATATGTCACTGAAATGAATGTACAGTAAATATCACTTCTGAAAATTTTTTTTACCAAATAAACCTGCTGCAGTTTTACAATTTTATTGGAATCGGTGTGATTATTCTCATCATGCAAATCCTTTACAGTCTCTATTGCTCCGTTAACTGAGACAAAACTAAAGTACAACAAGAGTGCAGCAATTAAATTGCGGCACATCGTATGGATATTTATGTAAAGCGTTTAATAAGCTCGACTCCGGCTACGTTGAAAGTCAAGCATCTTGTGACGGCAGCAAAAAATTACGAACGGCTTTGCAGTGGCGACTTTGTTTTAAAAAATTGGGACCACACAATCGCACGCTGCGTTCAATAATTTGCTGATGCAGATCTTTCGGAGATGCCACCGATGCGATATTGCCATCAAAATGATTCTAGCTCAAAAACTGTGAGAAATACACGCATTCCCGTATTAAACGAGGCGGTGGGGCGGCAGGGCGGTTTGTGTGTGGGCGTGGCAGATTTGATTCAGTTTTCCGTGAGTGTCATCACCTATCTTGGCACCGAATTTGTTGGCTCTAGCTCGAAAACTGTGGAAGATATAGGCGATTCTGATTTTAAAGTGCGGGGGCTTAGGACCAGGGATGCCAACTCAAAATTTGAACATTACGAAGGCTGGCTCCAAAATCTACGTGTTTTTCCGTCGCACAATTTTGCTAAAAAAACATAGATCTACGTACTTTTTTTTTAAATTTAAAAACAATAAAATAATACATGTCTGTACTTCATTGTTTCTCTTGACGTTTTAAAAAGAAAATTACATTGTTCAAATTGTTTATACACATTAATGTACAAGTTTTACAAAAATGTATACATGTTTTTATTAAAGTATTTTATGTGGTTGTCAGAAGGCTCTAAGTTTTCCTCTAACCCACTTCTTGTGTGAAGTAAACCTTTTAAAGTGTCCGTTTCTAACTTATTTCTATATTTAGTTTTAATTAAATTTATTTCAGAAAATAGTTGCATTTGCTACATCTTCTGCGCTGTCACTTGTTAAATCTTCGATGTCCATTTTTATTTACTTTTACCTTTATTCTTTTTTTCTCCACTTTCAATCACAAATTATCACAAATTACAAAGTAAGCGCTGCCAACCTATTGAAAACGGAATTAAGTGCTGCTAACCCAATAAACATTATCATCTATATA
>JAEIFL010000310.1:0-138543 GCA_018901835.1 Scaptomyza graminum
ATATATGCTTCAGTCTCGAGCCGAAGGTTGTGTGCGACGCATCTCCGCGGACGAATTTTTTTGTGTTCTTTGTGCTCGAGACTTTTCAATATGCCGACATATTGATTTTTGTGCAAATATATGCATACATATATGTATTTAGAAACGCATACACTCACAGATTTCATTGTGTTAACGCAAGCCAGACATTTAATTCTCTCTCGCTCTCGCTCTCGCTCTCTTGCGTACTCATTTTTGTTCTACACATTTTAAGGCGATAAAGAGAGCGAATGCGGCTACCTAGTTAACTATACCTTGTGAGCAACAACAGAGGAGCATGATGGGAGCGAGATTTCAAATTATCTAATTATCATAAGAGCGACGCGCGCGCTCTGTTTAGTTTTAAGCAGCTCTTTGAGTTTGGGACGAGAGCGTGGTTCACACGTACGACGCAGGCATGCATAGATTTGTATACAAACTTATATGAACGGCCTTTGCTTCTTTTTTGCAAGTGTACGAACCTTTTTTTATGACTTTGCTTGTGCGACGCGAAGGCGTCACTGCGCATTTGTTTTGTTTTTGTATTCTCGCTCGCGATCAAACCCTCAGCTTGTGCGACAATCAGGCGCCAGTAGTGGAATGGGTAATGTGTTTTGTTTTTGGAATGGGTAAAAGAGCTCCAAAATGTATGGGAGGTACTCGAAGAAGTTGTCCAAAATAAAATTCCTATCTTAGTGCCCACTTTCAACCTGCATGGAATATTGTGTGAAATTTCAGACTTCTAGCTCTTTTCGTTTAGAATTTGTCAACTACGTTAATCAGGACAAACTTTTTTATATATTTAGATTAAAAATAAATAATTATATAAAAATATAAATATATTTATTGAGTTTTAACTCTCGATTTTAATACATACACCTCATGAAATGTGAAACACATACAAGGAAGCATATCCGACCCCATAGTGTTAATATATTTTTGATGTGTTAACATCTATAGGCGCGGGTAGCAAAAACCAAGCGGTTCCATACATGCAAACCTCACACCGCGTTAGCATCACAGCGTTATCAGCGTCGACGCTTTCAAAAAAATTTTCGCAGCGTTAGCATAGCAAATAGTATGTGTTTGTTGTAAAAACATTTTCTCTGCTCAAAATAAGTATGATGGTATTTGTGCTTGGTGCAGCGGCAGAGAAGCCCCAGCCCGGGACGGTCGAGCCATGCAGCTGTTAAGCAACAAGAATGATGAGTGTTAAATACCCTAATAAATTATAAGTGCTATTGAGGACATATACTTCAATAATATATTTGCTATAAATGCATACTTTGATTAGTATAAGTTGGCGCTTAGCAAACAATTGAGAAATTACTAAAATAGTTTAATAATTTTAATTGATTAATTGATAAATATAGCAAATAAGCTAGTTAGGGTATGCAGCAATCATCATTCGTCCAAGGCAATTCTGTTTTGCTTCTTCGTGAATGCACAGACACAAAACACACACACACTTACAGACAAACATAGCGGACTTCTATAATAAGAAAATGAACTGACGAATGATGAGTGTTAGATACCCTAATATTATATAAGTGCTACTGTGGCTATAACATATATGCAATAATTGCATACTTTATAAGCATAAGTTGGCGCTTAGCAAACAATTGAGAAATTATTAAAAATAGTTTAATAATATTAATTAATTAATCAATTAATATTGCAAATAAACTAGGTAGGGTATCCCACACCATCATTCACTTATTAAAGAAAATCGTTATGTTTGTTTGTAAGTGTTTGTAAGTGTCTGTGCGTATTTATGCGTATGCATGTGCGCGCTTTGTTGTTCTGCTGGTGGCGGTCAAAAGCAAAACAAAAAGTAAATTTGAATGGTTTTGCAATTGTTAACACATCGCTAGTGAGTTCGAACACTCATTAATTTTTTTTTGTTCTAACTGTCCTCTTCAAGAATAGCATCAAAAGAGACGGCATAAAATTATTTTCGTATTGCAGCGTGAGCAACTTGCAAGTAGAGCTTTCAATAAAAAAGTTTAAAAAAAACATTTAAAACAAAGTTATTGTGTAATGGAAGGGATTATTATTATTAATAAAGGTATTAACAATATTTGTACAACAAAAAATACATGTACTTCCCGCTATGTGTTGTGTAAATCGTTATTGTGTTAAGTACGTTATTGTGGACGTTCTATGTTTGTCTTTGCTTTGTTTCGTTAGAGTTTTAGTTATGACCGCCACCTCGCGCCGCAATAATTCTTTTTGTATGTTGTTTATTAACATTTTAAGATTATGTGGTGTTAATTTCAAGTGCCCGTAGGTGCCCGTGCTCTTGTTTTATTCAAAAAGGTAACCTTACCTCAACTTTAAAAAAGCACATGTGGCTTGCGAAAAAAATGAAAGAAGCGTGCTAGACAAAAACGAAAGGTATAGAACGAATAATTTTTGAGAATTTGCTCCATGTATCGTATAGATTAGACCAAAAAATTTGGCAAATACGCCCTGAAACAGCTAAAGAGAAATTTTTTATTCGAAAAAAAAAATATTCAGTCAAAGCTCGCCCAAGTTAAACAAAGTAGTTTTTAATGAAGAATTATAAGGTTGCGTTGCAATATAATGGAAATCAAAACAGTTTTCCATACAAACACTTGATTTCAGACCGATCGATCATATGACAGCTATATGATATGGTAGTCCGATCCGGCTGATTTTTTCACATCATCTTACCATAAATTTATAAAAATTTTGTGTTAAGTTTCAAACCTGTACCTCAACTAGATTTTTTTTTGGCCGCCCTCCCCATACAACAGGAACCACTGTGCAACGCGTTGCTGTGGCGCTCTTTGATTTTTACTCTATGAACAGAAAACACAAATTAAAATGTTAAATGTTTAGATCCGAATACCGTTTTTATACTCGATACCGAAGGTAAAGAGTATATTGGGTTTGTGCAATGTACGTCATGGTGTCTGTCCGCCTGTCCGTATGTTCGCAACTTTTTTCCACACCCTTCAAGCTAGAGTCTTGAAACTTTGCAAATGTCTTTATCTATGGCATAGACAGATCAAGTTCTAAGATTGGGGTTCTACGATAACTGGGGGCTGGCAAATCGATAAATTCGATAACTCAAAATCGATAAATCCACCTCATACGCACATCCTCTTACCTAGAACTTCCAAATTTGGTAGGTAGATAGCTATTGACATCTCCCAAAAACCTGCATCAAAAATTTTGGTGCCACGCCCACCCATTCCACCCCCAGCCCCCCTGCAGTATTTAATCAGAAACGCCTATATCTTCCAGTTTTTTCAGTTTTTGAGCTAGAGCCACCAAATTTTGCGCCAAGATAGGTAATGACGATCCTTAAAAAACTGCATCAAAATTTTGGATGCCACGCCCACCCATAACGCCCTTGACCACCCCAGCCGCCCCAACTTTTTGGGATGCGCGGTATAAGAACATTGTCTCCCTTGGCTTCCAGTTTAAATTTTGGTCTTCACAATGTTCCTTCCTAGTTGAGTCTAGCGACTTTCCTAGCTCGGTCTTTATTAGAGCTTTGGGAAAGATTAGACGTACGCTTTCGCGGCATAGTTCTTTGTACGTGGATTTTTTACACTTTTAAATAATACACTTGATTGATTTGCCTTAAACTGTTTAAATGTTTAAATATTTGTTAGGTATTATTAACAGATGAGACAAATTGGGCGGATAAGGTTGGCGTGGCAAATTTATTCGCGTTTATCTTTATAAATTGTACCCTATGTGTTATTCTAATGTATAAGTAACAGAGTAACAAAGGTCCACACATACAAACTTTCCCCTTTATATATTAGTAAAATTTTTAATCAAGTCTTATTCCCCGATTCCACTAGTTTGCATTCATATAAATGTAATCGGAACTCGGGAATGTTGCTTTAATTGGAATCTTGTTCAAATATTCCCCATTGGTTGGTTACATTCCCAGTTGGTTGGAAACCGACCAACTGGGAAAGCTATTGGGTAGTTCAATAAATGGTTTCGTTTTTTATAGTAATTTAGACACGATTTTTTATTTTGTAAAACAATTTATTCGTTTAGACAAACTTAATCTTCCAACAACCTCTTGAGTTGTTATTTGACGATTTGCATCGATCAACGACTTTATTTTATCAACATAGGCTCAAAATACTTCCAGGACGCGGTGCATCCTCAAGATCGAAATGGCCGGAACGAAATTTTGCATAACAATTTTGGCATTGGCGTTCTGTCAACACATCTTCTCCTCACACATCACATAATTTTCGCCTTGCTTGAACTGCATTTTTACCCTTTTCATAGTAAAATAGTGAAATAAGCCAAAAATGCTGTGTTGATCTTCCATATTCGATAGGGCGCCAAACGAAAACTATTCCAAGAAATTTACAAAAATGAGTTACTTTATCACCTGTTCTAATGTATAACGGTAAGCCGGTTAAGTATGAAATTGGCTGCGAAAAATTTCAATAAGATCAGCTGTTGTCATAAAACGAAATGACTCAGTGAACGACCCAATATATTTTTGGTAACTGGTAGAGGTAAAGTCATTCACGTTGTGATCTGCTAAAATGTACCGAAAATACACTCTGTTACCTCTCCTTTTACAATAAAATAAAAGTAAGTTTTGATATTTCTATTACCTGAATTATCGTCCAGTCCTTCAATATTAGATGAAAAACCGTAGGAACATTTTGAGCTGAATGGTGATTTAAATTTTTGATTTGCGCTGTTTTTACTCAAATTTGTATTTGCGTTCTTTGTAAAATTGTTAGAGCTGATGACTTTCAATACAATTCTGAAATAAAATGAAGAGATATATACATTTATATATTTATTCGTAATAATTTTTTAGATTAAAGGTTATTTACTCTCCTCCTAATTTATCTTAACTTTAAAAAAAAACTTAATTTAAATTACATTAAGGAATTTATGCATTTACTCTCAACTTATTTTAATTTAAAAAATCGGTGTGGCAGTGCTGTAGAAAACAAATAAACAGCTGTTCTCACATATTGACAACACCTGCACTCAACTGTTTTCCTAAAGTATTAATAAATAAATAAATAACCATTGCAACCAAGTTCTTTGGCAATTGCAGCCCAAACTTCTATTTTTATACTCGATACCGAAGGTAAAAAGTATATTGGGTTTGTGCGATGTCCGTCATGGTGTCTGTACGTCCGTCCGTCCGTCTGTATGAACGCAACTTTTTTCCACACCCTTCAAGCAAGAGACTTGAAACTTTGCAAATGTCTTTATGGCCGAGTAAATTAAAGTGTCAAGATTGGCGTTCTACGATAACTGGGGGGCTGGCAAATCGATAAATTCGATAACTCAAAGTCGATAAATCCACCTATTTCGCACACTCTTACAGTTAGAGGTAGGAAGATAGCTACTAGCAACCCCCAAAAAATTGCATCAATAATTTTGGAGCCACGCCCTCCCATTCCGCCCCCAGCATTTTAAAATCAGAAATGGCTATATCTCCCACAGTTTTTGAGCTAGAGCCACCAAATTGGTGCTTAGATAGGTGATGACGATCCCCAAATGTGCATCAAAACTTTGGATGCCACGCTCACCCATACCACCCTTGTCCAACCCAGCCACCCCAACTTTTCGTTAAAAACGGGAATGCGTGCATCTTTCATAGTGATTGAGCAAGAGTCTCCAAATTTGGTAGGAAGATAACTGGTAGCGACCTCGAAAGATATTTTGGAGCCACGCCCACCCATACTGCCCCAGCCCCCCTCCCCGAACCTTTTACAAACTTTGAGCTAGAGTCACTAAATTAGGTAGGAAGAAGATCTGCATCAAAAATTTGTATGCCACGCCCACTCATAACGCCCCCAGCCCCCCTCCTCAACTTTTTACAAACTTTGAGCTAGAGTTACTAAATTAGGTAGGAAGAAGATCTGCATCAAAAATTTGGATGCCACGCCCACCCATAAGGCCCCCAGCCCCCTTTCCCAACCTTTAACAAACTTTGAGCATCCCCATCTGGATGAGAAAATTTTTGAGTCAGCTTACACCCCTGCCGCATCCGTACCCCTTTGCAGTCAGGCCTCTTTTTACCGGTATTATTACTGGTATGGAGTATATCGCAGTCGGTTGCGTCCGACTGCAACGTTTCCACTTGTTTAAATTAGTTTTTTGACTTTTTGTCATAAATAAAACTTATGTTTATATGGCGCAGTATCTATATCAAATTTTCTATGTAGTTGACTAGACTGTTTTTGATTAGCTGTTTAGTTTTCACGTTAAACAAGACTGTTCATTTTAAGAATTAACTTAAAATTCTGCAACCTGCAGGTTCAAAATTAAGTTAAGTTGAATAAGGTTGAGAGTAAACGCTAACATTGAGAGTCATAAGGTAGATTGAGTCAGCTGACTCATAATTTAAGTTAAGATAAATTAAGTTGAAAGTAAATAGGCCGTAAGCCATTCAAGATGACTTTAATTGCTTATAGACTATTAAAACTAGTTAACAAGTAAATTGGCTTTAGCCGAGGCAGCTCGACTAAGAATTCCCTAAACTCTAAGCTACTGTCGTTTTTGCTTTTTTATATGGACAAGCGTATTCGAAAAATGACAGCACTTGCGATTGTGACAGTGAGTCAATTCTCATCTTCGATATCTGCGATGATCACTGATAATTAATACATATTATGTCAAAGTTCTTTGACAAGTTGTTATTTGGGTTATTTAATTATGATTGTAATCGATCATTATTTTGCATCAGATACGGAAAAGTTTAGCAATAGTTTAAAAAAAACTTGATATGCCGTACGTTCATCCAGACAAACATGGTGAATCCAACTTTTCTGTTGCCGATAATCAAGAAAATAAATATTTTACAGAAATGCTTTCTGCCTGTAATATACATTTGCATTTGTCAGAGATTTTAAACTTTGAATAGATATAGTATTTAATTTTCTTCTATATATCTACTTTAGCTGGAGTTGTCAAATTCAAAATGTGACGTCTACGAAAGATCTTTAAATACCTTCTTAAAGGCCCCTACGCAGATGACAGTACAGCTCCCGTACCGTACTGCACACATTTAACGAGCCGTAGCGACCAGTTCTAAACAACGCAAATATTGTGGCGGTCGGTTGACTACTTTCTCTAAATAAATCGGAAATGCAGCAGTGTTTTTTTTAAATTTAACTGAATTTTAAATAATGATTAACGAACAACGTACGCTACTTTTGTGAAAAAATTGCTACTGGCGGCTATAAAAAAAAAATCAGGCTGCAAATGCAAAAAAAAAATGGTAGCATTTTAGTAAACCCATGTTTGATGGGCACAGCTGAAATTACCAGAGATTATGATTAACATAACCGAAACCACTCAAAAGACTCAAAGCAAATTCACCTTACAGATCTTTACCCTGGGCAGTACGGGTCGGCTTGAGTTGAAGAATAAAAATTCATATGTTATTTAAATTTTATATGAATTAATTTATATATTTTTATTAATTTCTTGTTGTGCAGCATTGACTGCCAAAACAATAAGTATAATAAGCGCTATTGGAGTTCAATTTTGTCAATATTTTCCGAAATATGTATAAGCCGGCTCTTGCTCGACATGTTGTTGCACTTTTTTAAAGAGCCGTAAAGATATGCTCAGCATTCATTACTAGCCGTACAACAGCCACACTGTTATTTAACATTTTCATTATTCAACACTTATTAAAGGCCAGTAACTAACATACTGCGTACAAGGGTCTCGTAGTACTGTACGGGCGCTGTACGAGACCATTTTTTTTATATGAAGTTTTTACGGTACGAGAGCTGTACTGTCATCTGCGTAGGCCCCTTTAGGCAGAACCAAACGATGCTTTCTTGCTTGAAGCATCGCAGCACAAAAAGTTTCAACATAGGCTACGTCGTTTATCGGCTCAAGCTATGCTTAAGCACAATTTCGTTCAGTTTTTTTTAAACTAAGCATTCGTATGAAGCATAAGTTCACTGAAATTAAACCATGCTTCATGCTTTGGGCTATAGAGTTGTCGCTGTTTTTTTAATTTATTGAAAATATTTCAAACAAAATTGTTAAATCTTCATTTTATTGTTTATAAACACATTGATATAATATACCAGATCTATAAAAAAATATGTTGTCTTTATTTTTAACATAATATTACATTAAATGTCAATATTTATTTTAAATGGGATACAAAAAGAACAATTGGCAACAATGTAACACTGCTACTGTCCATGATAGAATAACACGTTATTCCATCATGCTACTGTCATGTGGTTTGTTTACAATGTTTCTCTTGTTGTTGTCAAAAAGAAAGAAGAAGAAGAGACAAAGCCCGTAAGCAACGTATAGCTATGGACGTTGATGCTTAATGCGCAAGCATACTTTTCGTTTCATCGTTTGGTTCTGCCTCGGGCAACCGATGGTTTATACTAATTGACAATCGATGGTCTTATACTATCGCTGGCACTATCGAGGGCAGCAGCGGCTAGTGATGGCAATTTTTTTTTATTAACCGATTAATTAATCAAATGATTAATTGAAAGGGTAAAATAATAATTGCAATTAATTGGAAATATATAACCGATTAATCGGATTTTTCGGTTAATTTTACATGGCAAAAAAACTGGATTGTTTTTATTAATAAAATCATAAGAAAAAGTAATATAAAAATTCTACTAATAATAATATAAATTTTATATGTTTATTGTAATCTTAAACAAACAATACTTTTTTTTAATAATTGTACCTATAATTAAAAAAATATTATTATTATACATATATTATATTATTATTGAAAAATGTTTATTGATTATTATTATTATATACTGAATTTAAAAATAGTAATTTTGATAAACGCTTTGTGGTTAGTCTATTTCTTTTTTCTGTTGCGGTCGCCCCAGCTTTAGAAAATAAGCGTTCTGCTGGAACGGATGTTCCTAGCAAGAAGCAATATTTTTGCGCAACAATATAAAGCTTTGGATATACCGATTTCATTTCATCCCAACCGTCAGAAACATTTCTTTTCAATTCCAAGACTAGAGCATTCAAATAATAGCTCAGCTCATCTTGCGTCAATTCATCGTCCTTCCTATATTTTTTATGAGCTAAATTTTTGTGAAGCGCCCAAAAATCAAATTCTACTTCAGCAGTAGAAGAAGATGCTGTCTTCTGTAAGAATTTCATCCATTTCCTTTCGTATGCGCTTCATAACTTTGGATATAGCTTGTGGATCCTGGAAGTGTATTTTTTAAAATCTCGGGTCTAGTATTGTTGAAGCTGGTACAAGATATGAATGCTCGATTTCCCCAAAGCGACGGTTGAGTTGAGCTAAAATGACTTCCATCAATTTTTTTGCTGTTGGGCATACACAATAAGCCTGTTCAACAGTCGTTTCAACGTTTCAAAGTTTCAAGTTTGAAACGATTAACTTGTGAACAGGATTTTGTGTTTGAAATCGTTTCAAAGTTGTGAAGTCAGCTGTTGTTTGTTTACATTTCTAAAGTCTAGTAGTCTTAGCTGCGTGGCGGCAGACACGAAAAGGCAATTTTTGTATGAAATGATGTTTAATTAAAACACCATTTAATAATTATATTGTTATGTTCATTTATTTATTATCTTTAAATCTTAATTCTAGCTCAAGCTAAAGAAAATTAATTTTTTCAAACAAAACTGTTGTTTGGCAGCCATTAATCAAGTGTGTTCATACTTTTTTGCACAAAAAAACACCAAATATACTGATAAATACTGCACATCGATAGCAAATATCGGTTAAATATCGTGCTCTTCCCATCTTTACTTTGTTCAAACTTGAAACACTTTTTGTATACATAGGCTGGGGCATGATGAAATAACACAAGGTGCTCCCGTCGGCAACAGACATCCACTTATTGTATGCTTGCAATAAGTGCGACTGAAAAGAACATAGTATAGTATGTCGTATTGAGTGTGAGTGAGGCGGCAATGTGATTGTTCTCGTCAACAAGCAAACGTGCACTGAAATAAGTGTATACTTCGTAAAACTTCGGCAGCCGATGGGACCACCTTGTGTTATTTCATCATGGGCTGGGGTGTTTCAACGTTTCAAGAAATTGTTCTATGTGGTTGTTGTTGCTTGACGTTTGAAACTTTGAAACGTTGAAACGACTGTTGAATAGGCCAAATGTATTTTAAGTATTTGTAGTCGCACACAATGAGTAAGTGGGATTATATGACTTAATGTGGCATATTTATCCCCACTTATTTGTGAGGTCATGGCCTCTAAGGGCCTCAACAATTGCACTATTTCTACAATTTCCTCTTTGTTTTTTGTTGTTATCATGGGTGGTGCGTCGTAATAGTTCAACAGAATTTGGCTTATATAGGATATTAATTTAATAAATCGAAATTTCTGATAGATTAGTTTTGAAATTTCCAGCTTCAGTTTTGTAGCTATTTTCCATGTATGCCTTGATGGTATTTCTGCATGGTACTGTATACAGTGGAAAATTTATTTTCATACATTTTTTGAACCCTTTACCTGCAATAGGTTTCGATGTTAAATAATGAATAATACCGATTTATTCACAAAGTTTTAAGTGCCCTGGCAACGATTAAACATTTCATCAAGCATTAAATGCGATCAAAAAAATCACCAAGCATTTATTGCTTGTTTGATCGTTTCCAAGGCACTGAACACCTACCTTCGACATGGGAAAATGGCAAATTGTCGGTGACAATCATTTCCATTATTGATTGTGTCAATTTTTGATGCTTAGTACCGCCTGATGCATAGCTTTGCACATTTGAGAAACAGGTCCTAAGAGCTGGCTGCCTATAATTTGGTGTAACATTTTGGCTGGTGCTGGCTGTTTCTACGGTGCCTGATGTTGTTTGATGGTTGAATTCGTCAACGTTCTTAGACGGTTGACAAACCTTTAGATTTTTGGCGTCCTTTGCATGCTTTAGTTGCAAGTGCTGAAGCATATTTGATGTATTATTCGAACACTTCAACAGCTTGCCACACAAGCCACATTTCACTGTTGAAATGCTCTCCTTCGTAAAATGCTTCCATACTTCGCTCTTTGCTGGAGCCATGATAATTATTATATTATTTATTATCAATTATTGAAATAACACTGAAAGGCAAAACTTGTAAAACAAGAAACAGGAACGAATAAAGCGCGCACGCGTTCAACGTAGAGATGGGCTGATGATTGTAATCAAATACTTACTACTGCGAAGGCTGCATATCGATAAATTATTTTTCACTCCTTTGATTTAAAATCGATATTGCTTAAGGCAGATTCATACGTAAAAAAAACCTTCAAAAATTTCAATTATTTTCAAATTAATCGGTTAATCTTGCGATTAATTGCAACGAAAGTTTCGATACAATTAAATCGTTGATTGAAAGAAATTAACCGATTAATATTAATCATATGATTAATCGTGCCATCACTAGCAGCGGCTATCATATAAAATCATGATACAAAAAAGACCGATAACGCAATGCGCATAAATAGCTGTTTTGCGTGACGTCACATGTGACCAGTTGGGTTTGATTTGCATATTGCATACAGACATTGTAGTGGATTTGAATAAGTTACGACTGTTAAAAGTGAATTAATTGATTGAAAATGCGCTGTGCAGTTTTTAGATGAAACAATAATTACAAATTGTTCTTCTATTAAATCTTTTTGTTATGTTAGGCATAAATATGCATTTCAGATTTTTTATATGTTTCATATATATAAATTTCAAATCATATAAATACTATGTTTACTTTCCTAATTTTTGTTGCACAAGGACAGACGTATTCTACGTTTAACCTATGCGCCCGTGTGAGGGCTGTAATCTTTTTAATAGCTTTTTATTAGCTTCACTTGAGGCGGAGTGAGTGAGTAACTCAAAAAAAATGCATATATTGGGTTTTAAAGGCACGTCGGGTACGCTCTCATATACTCTGGTGGTAAGGGTGCCAGACTCTCACCCGGGGGTTCCGGGTTCAAATCCCAGTAAGATCAAATGAATGATTTAAATGTTTTAATTCAAGATAAGTTCGGGTAACTGGGCCAATTTTTAAGTTTTTTTTTTTTTATTTTACCCGGGAGGTCCCAGAATGGGTATATGGCATATGAAAAAGCGTCTGGCGCTAGATACACGAAAAATATATCACAAAGCGCATTAGGTTTAGGCCCTATACAGCGCCCGCACCGTAATGCACAAATTTTACGACCGTAACGACAAGTGTTTAAAAATTCACATATTGTGGTGGTAGGCTAATTACTTTCTCTAAACAAATCGAAAATGCAGCAGTGTTTTGTTTAAATATAACTGAACTTAAAATAATGATTTACGACCAACGTACAATACTTTCGTGTTTGTGTACAACAAACGCCTTGCTGTTGGCGGTTATCAAAAAAAAAAAGCAGGCTGCAAATGCAAAAAAACAATGGTAGCACTTTAGTAAACCCATATTTGATGGGCAGAGATGAAATTACCAAAGCTTATGCTAAACATAACCGAAACCACTCAAAAGACTCAAAGCAAATTCACCTTACAGATTTATACCCTGGCTGTACGGCTCGGCTTGAGTTGAAGAATAAAAATACATATATGTAATATGTTTATTAAATCGTATTATTATATAACATTAATTTATATATTTTTCATGAATTTCTATGTTTCTATGTTATAACTGTACGAGCGCATAAAGAAAGTTTAATGCACGTCTTGGCAACATCGCTAGCTTACTTGCCCCCAAATTTTGATAAATCTAGCTCAAAAATGTAATATATATGAATGGGGATTTCTGACCTAAAAAGGATAAAGTGTTTGGCATCTAAGATTTGATGCAGATCTTTGGAAGATTTAACTAGCTATATTGCCAACAAATTAAGTAGGCAGATAGCTACCGGCAAGTTTTACTAAGTTTGGTAACTCAAGCTGTTCGGATGTGGGAAATATGTATATGCCACCCAGTTATCGTAGAAACCCAATCTTGACACTTTATCTGTCCCACACATAGAAAAAAATATTTGCAAAGTGTCAAGTTTATATATACATTTGTATACATTTTTGCTCCCCTTACTTGTTGTACCAGTGGTAATAAACCACCTTATGGGCAAGACCTTATAATAAATTTTAGAAAAATCGGGAAACAAATTAGATTTATTTTTATATAGCAGTGGTCTGAGTATTTTCAATAGAGTTTATATAGTTACAATAATTCCTTTCCTTTGCAAGTTGAAACGTCAGATTGCATATCCCAGTAATAACTGAGTGTACGCTTCTATGTGACGTTTACTCTATCAATCCCAGCTACTTGCCTGATCCTGATGGAGTGCCAGGTTGTATACGTAGATAGTGTGCGGATATACTTTTAAAGCACTTACATAAGTTATTTAATTTGTCGGTTGACGCACTGTGTTTCCAGGAAGGAATCTTTAATTATTCCACTCAATAAAAATTCTTCTAAGACCCCTTTTACACGGTGAAACATTTTCATGAAACATTTCACTGAAATATTCGTTTGTAGGCAAAGGGTGTAGAGGGGTAAATGTTTCATGCAATGTTTCATGACTTGTGAAACAGTGAAACTTTTTTCTCATTTTGCTTTGCCTTATTCCGATTGCATGTAAACACAGAGTTGCACAGTGTTTGATGTGAATCATAAAGTTATCGATACAAAAAATCGCACAAGCAAATATTAGCGCAAATAGTAAATAAATTGTTGTGGTTTATAAATTATTAAATTAAATTAAATTATTTACTTGTTACTTCTATCAAATCAATTAGATGTTAACAAGTAAAACAGTCGATGGCAAAGATGTACATATGTTTATCGAGCAAAAATTTAAATCTGAGTTGCACTTACAAAAAAATTTCATGAAAAAGTTTTATGAAACAATTTCATCGTGTAAATGCGACCGTTTAAAAGGGTAGGCGTGGCACCAAAATTTTTGATGCAATTTTTTCGGGGATGCCAGTACCAAATTTGGTAACTCTAACTGTAAGGGTGTGCGAAATAGGTGGATCTATCGATTTTGATATATCGAATTTATCGATTTGCCAGCCCCCCATTTATCGTAGAACCCCAATCTTAGAACTTGATCTGTATATGCCATAGATAAAGACATTTGCAAAGTTTCAGGTCTCTAGCTTGAAGGGTGTGGCAAAAAGTTGCGAACATACGGACAGACACCATGACGGATATTGCACAAAACCAATATACTATTTACCTTCGGTATCGAGAACATGGTATCCCAGAGCTTTAACGTTTAACTTTTTAAATTTATACCTTTTGAATTTTTTGTTAATTTTGAATTTGAATTATTTTTGATTTTGATTCAGCTGCTCATAGTTGACAATAAACAAATAAATAAATTGTTAATTATAATATTTGATTAATTCATATAAGATTATCAAGTGTGGCAAGTGCACTAATTCTAAAGTTTTCCTATTTGTGGCACTAGGAAAAAGTAAGTTTTCTAATATCCTTTGATACGATTTATACCTAATGCCTAAATAAAATTTTTTTTTTACTTTAAAACAAATTACAATTATTTTTATTAAATTTCAGATAGTCTTAACCCTCCGTTGGGTGAAAAGGTCTAGGGACCTTTTTGCATTTCAAACTGAAATTACTCCTATTTCGGCCGACCCCCCCATAAAGTTACCATGTATTCCAAGAGGAGTTATTGAGGTTTTATTGACAATATTACGCTGTTGTGTGAATAGGTCCGTAGGGACCGTGTAGTGTATTTTCATGTAATGACTAATAAATGCATCATCAAAAATTATGAAAAATGTGAGCCGCCGCCGATTTTTGTCATTTCTGACGCGCCGCCGCCAAATCACAAAAATAACGACGAAAAATCGGCGCGCCGACGGCGTCACTTACTTCTACACCAAGCTTAAAAAAAATTTATATTTTAAAATTAATTTTCTAAATAATCGATCTTTAGATTTTATTAAATAATAAAAGGCGTTAAAATACATTTTTTAATTTTATTAAGTGTAAAAAAATGACTGTTTATTTGTTTAAAATCATTTTTTTATTTTGTTTTAATTTTCTGTTTAATAATAAAACGATTTATTGCAATCGAGTCTGTGGAAAACAACGAGAATATATACAAATAGAGTCGCCATGAGGCCAAATTCTTACTGCCAGTTGGAACCTGAAATATTTTGATCTCAAGGGTCCACCTCTCTCAGAGAGCGCATTTTGTGGCAATTTTTGCTGGACTCGCAAGGCGCGAGAAAAGTGCAAGTCATTCTTCTTTTTGACTGCGATACGACATGAGCTCTCGTAGCACTGCCGGCCAGCCATGTTGTGTGTATGGGCTCGTATGCCAGCGATTTTCTAGCGCGCAGTAGCTTGTTTGTTTGCTGTGCGCCCATATTTTGCTTGTATATGCATATGATCGTGTGTATATCCTTCATGTGTTTTTTGTTTGTATGCTTGCTTGCGTGCATTTTTATATATATATATATATATATATATATATATATATATATTTATAATTGTGCGTTTGCATATGTATGTTTGCTGTTTTGCTAGACCTGGGCTTTGTAGTGATTTTGGTTTTTACTACATGTGCATATATGCGTAGCATTTGCCTTGGTTCGTTGACCTTTTTCAACTATCATGATTTTTGACAAATCCTGAACAGCCAATATTTAGATTACAATTTGGTGCATATTTGTTTCTTCCTACAAAAAACCTAAAAATCAATACTTCCAAGGCAGCCAAATTTCATTTTTGGTGCTGATCGACCACTTGCAGGATCAGGCACACAGCATAAAAAATGCACTACCGAATACACTTCCGGTAGTTGTGTAGTAGTTGCGATGGCAAAGATGTTGAAAAATGGTCATAGAGCTAAAAACATGAAAGAGTATGAGGACCAGCAATGCAAAACTGATATTTGACTCGAATTTACTAGCCGCGTGTTTTTTATGCTGTGTGCTTGATCGTACAAGTGGTCGATCAGCACCAAAAATGAAGTTTGGCTGCCTTGGAAGTATTGATTTTTAGGTTTTTTGTAGGAAGAAACAAATATGCACCAAATTGTAATCTAAATATTGGCTGTTTAGAATTTGTCGAAAATCATGATAGTTGAAAAATGTCAATGAACCAAGGCAAATGCTACGCATACATTTAAATATGCACATGTAGACAAACAGGGACACACACACATGCTTATGGTTCCCAGCCGAAACAAAAAAAAACCAAAATCACTACAAAGCCCAGGTCCAGTCCAGGTCCAGCCCAGGGCAAAACTGCAATCATACATATGTATGCAAACGCACAATTATATATATATGTAAATATATATATGCTGGTATGATATGCTCTAGGGTTTTGTAGTTATACAGCTAGTTCCACAAAAAAACGAAAAGGAAGGAGTAACAGGCGATCATCCCAAAAAACAAGGGTCAGTGCGCTAGAAAATCTCTGGCATACGAGCGCATACACACAACATGGCTGGCTGACTGTGCTACGCAGTGGCAGTCAGCAAGCAGAATGCCTTGCATTTTTTCCGCGCCTCGCGCTTCTAGCAAAATGGTTGCCAAATGCGCTCTTAGAGAGAGTCCGCGCAACAAAATACTCTCTCTGAGAGAGGTGGACCCTTGAGATCAAAATATTTCAGGTTCCAACTGGCAGTAAGAATTTGGCCTCATGGCGACTCTATTTGTATATATTCTTGTTGGTGGAAAACGACTGAACTCATTCAAACTAAAAAAAATTGTAAATGCAATTCTTTAAGTTATTAAGATAAATTTTGTTTTTCTTTGAAGAAATGAAATTTGAAGATGCGCCGCCGCCACCGGTTTTTTTGGCCTTCACGCCGCCGCCGAAAAATACCCATCGGCGTCAACCTCTACTACGGACCTATTCAAACAACCGTGAAGTTCAGAATGTTCACACAGGGTTAATGTATAAGAATATAAACAAGAAAACGTACTAGAAGGTGAAGTTAAAGCTGTCAATGGAGTCTTTAAAGTAAGGCAGTTCACAACTTACTGTTTTTCATCGGACGTCAAGTTATTCAATCCATTTTGAGATGAGCATTGGAGGATGTGAATGCCTTTTTCATCTACATCATCCTGGAAACATAGAATGTACATTTTCTATAGACTTTACGGTTACATTACAATTGATTTCTCAAATAACACAGCCACAAAATAAAAAAGTTCTGATCTGGGGTTTTGACTATGTTAACCACATGTTTTTAAAGTCGCTGAAACATTACGTTCCATTTCACTCCATCAGATCAGGATGTTGTCATAATCTCAAAAACAACTGACCTTGGACTTGGATTCAACGACTCCAAAAATATCAAGCTTACATATTGGAACAAGCAGATCAGAATTTCATAAAGAATTTCAATAAGGAGGATAATACAAAAGTCATTGCAAAGTGGGAAACATTGGCAAGTTATTTAAATGTTCGTGGTAGCTTTTTGAAAATTTTAAACATAAAGGTGAACCAGGAAAATGACTATTAACTTATTCAGAGTCTTTCCATAGCGTTTGTTCTAACTTGCGCTCGTAGCCGACTATTACGTTTTGCTTCCAATGCAGCAAGAAAGACTTCACTAGTTATCTTTTAACTAAATTTCGTTACTTTTACTAAAAGGATGTGTGAAATATATGGTTTAATCGATTTCCTAGCCTACAGTGGGACTAATAATTAAACAACTTTGCAAAATTGCCAACCTCAAGCTTTAAGGGTGCCCAAAGTGCACTTAAAAAAGGCCAACACAAATAAAGAAAATTGCCAACGCATACAACGCGGAAATTTTTATACCCTGATCCCACTAAATGGGTAAAATGATTTTGAGTTAAATTATGTAAAAGAGACAAAGGGATGCTTCATCGACCCCATATAAAATAAGCATTTTTTTTAATCAGTCGTATTAGCGGGCTCTATGTCATTGAATCAAGGGGCTGATTCGGAAAAATTAAAACTCGTGAATGAACAGTTAAAGGCCCAGTTTCCCGAACTTATCTTGAATTTAACTTGAATTGTCAAAACAGCTGATCTATTCAACTGAACGGAAAACACTGCTAGCTGGTTACCCTCAACTTGAACTGAATTCAATTGAATTGAATTGAATTGTGAACCTGTAGAAAACAGAATTTGAAATTCAGTTCACGTTAAGTTCAAGTTCCAGTTGAACAGCTGATTGAAAAACGGACGAGCATCGAGTGATTCGCTTGGTGCGTTCGCACTTACGGCATTTTCATACTATTATACTCATTTGTATTAAATATATATAATATATTGCCAACATATCATCCATTTTTAATTAATTAATTATTTTATTGAAAGAAATTGTGGGAATGTCAAAAACGTCGGCAGAAACTGGCGCTTAATTGTGAGAATGCCAAAAAAAAAAATACAAACAGCTGTTCATTCAGTTCAAGTTTTGGGTAATCGCTTGTAGTTCAGCTTCAAGTTCATTTTGTTGTTGCTGGGTTTGTTTTACAGCATTTGCATTTGGATCCATTACACTTAAAATATAAATTTGTGGTAAAGTTACTTGTCGGCCGTTTGTATAGTAGTGCTGTCAAGTACTTTAATTGAACTTTATTGATGTGTTAACATCTATAGGCGCGGGTAGCGCAACTATCTCGGTACAATACATGCAAACCTCACACCGCGTTAGATCACACATGATCAGCGTCGACGCTTTCAAAAAAGCGTTAAGCGTTAGTATAGCAAATAGTATGTGTTTGTTGTAAAAATTTTTTCTCTGCTCAAAATAAGTATGATGGTATTAGTGCTTTGTGCAGCGCAGCGCCCCAGCCCGGGCATGCAGCTGTTAAGCAAAGAGAATGATGACTGTTGAATACCCTAATAAATTATAAGTGCTATTGAGGACGTGTACTTCAATAATATATTTGCTATAAATGCATACTTTTATTAGTATAAGTTGGCGCTTAGCAAACAATTGCGAAACTACTAAAATAGTTTAATAATATTAATTGATTAATTGATAAATATAGCAAATAAGCTTGTTAGGGTATGCAGAAACATCATTCGTCCAAGGCAATTCTGTTTTGCTTCTTCGTGAATGCACAGACACAACACACACACACACTTACAGACAAACATAGCGGACTTCTGTAATAAGAAAATGAACTGACGAATGAAGAATCTTATGTACCCTAATATTATATAAGTGCTACTGTGGATATTATATATATGCAATAATTGCATACTTAATAAGAATAAGTTGGCGCTTAGCAAACAATTGAGAAATTACTAAAAATAGTTTAATAATATTAATTAATTAATCAATTATATATAGCAAATGAACTAGGTAGGGTATCCCACACCATCATTCACTTATTAAAGAAGTTCGTTATGTTTGTTTTGTTTGTGTGTGTCTGTGCGTATTTATGCGTATGGCAGTACCGTTTCTATAGAAAAAGGAATTAGCAATATGAAATATTTTCACATATATCGTGCTATCGCGCTCTATTGTATTTGTGTTTTGTGTTTATGCTTTGTGCTATATTTTCACGTATATCTCTCCATCGCGCTCACATATTTATAAACACGTATTGTATTGTAGTATTGTATTTTTGTTTTGTGTTTATGCTTTGGCATGTCGATAATTTTCTGTCGTTTCTTTGGTATGTCGTTCTGTTTTCTGTCGTTTCTTTGGTATGTCGTTCTGTAAATTTTTCCCCCCTAATAAAACCCTCGATATAGAAGTATAACTTCAAAAATACAAACAGCTGTTCATTCAGTTCAAGTTTTGGGTAATCGCTTGTAGTTCAGCTTCAAGTTCAATAATTCAATTCAATTCAATTCAGTTCAATTCAAGATAAGTTCGGGTAACTGGGCCTTCAGGCTAGCCAGATAGTTATATTTCGAATCAGTGACCATCATTTAGAATAATTGAAACTCGAGCATATCGGAATTGAAACTATAGTCTAATACTCCGATTCCACTGGGCTGCATTCGTACAACAATAATACATACTGGATGTATTCTTGTTGATTCGTATGAATTTAATTGGAACTCGGGAATGTTGCTTTATTTTGTATAGGATTCCGTTAAGCACAATTGGAATCGTGTTCAAATATTCCCGGTTGGTTACATGGTTGGAAACCGACCAACTGGGAATGCTGGAAGTAAACATTACAGAGCACTGAATAGAACTTTAACATAGTCGATACTATGTATTTGTTGTATTGCAAAATGCTAAACGCAACAGGATGAATAGTGGAATCACCTACATTCCCGACTTGCTTTTTATGACGAATGCAGCCTTGTGGAACCAGGGTATAAAACATGAATTGAACCAGGTATCTTGAAAACGAGGCGGAGATTTTTCGTTATTCTCTGGATAATCATCCACCGGCTCGCCCCCGGCGGCAAATTTTTAGGGGCGGCAAATTTGAGGTGCGGCAAAAAAGTATTCATTGCTCTCTAGAAATTATATATTTGTATTCATTTTACATTAATGTTTAGGAACACACTGAAAATTTCATTGGCAATCTGTAGCCAGCGTAACAATAACTTAGCAAAATCTGGCCACACTGGTGACATAAAAGTACAGTAATTTTAAAAGCGTTGCAACGTAGTGATAATATAAAGTGAATATCATTATTTAGCGCGGTGCTCGTTAAAATTAATTTCTTCAAACTGCCAAATAACTTGAGGTTTGTACTTGTTCAAATTTGTTTTATTGTTTACTAGTTTTTGTTTACATGTTTGTGTCATTTAGGCTGTTCACTTTGTGTTGTAAAAGTGTAAAAGTGTAACTTTGCAACACTGCTGTTGTGAACACTCAATTGAACGACACAAGTCTTGTAACTTTGCACAAAAATCTGTTCGTTATCGTTTCAGCTTTAGATTCGTTTTCAGTTTTTGTTATTTATTTTGCTTGCAAAAAATATATTAAAATGCCTTTTAAAAGCGTTAAAGCATCACTCTTAGAGTGGACAGCATCGCAAGCAATAATGGAAATTGAAGAAATTGAAGGTATATTATACATAGGTTTAAATGCATTTAGGCTGTTCACTTTGTGTTGGAAAAGTGTAAAAGTGCAAAAGTGTAAACAGTCCCAACAACAATTTGTACTGAATACAGTTTACACTTTTTGCTAGACCCCTGCCTATGACTACAAAATCGGTGTAACTTAGACTGCGTACACACGGTGCTTTTTTGACGCTGCAACTTTGGGCTTGTAGGCAAGGGAGGTGAGGAAAGCAGTGTTGGTAAAAAGTTGCACTATGACGAAGACCTGCAACTCTTAACGTGCGTTCCCTTTTGTGCTTATTACGATTTGTTGCCTGCAGGGTTGTAATTTTCAATAATCACTTGGCTTCAGGGTTGTTTATTTCGATAATTATTTACAATTGCGGTTATATATTGTTGTTGTTCAAAGTTACAAAGCATAAATAACAAAAGTATGTGGAATCAAGCGAACACGGAATTGTTGCTGTCAAAGTATGAGCAGTACGAAAATCTTTATAATATATCAGTGCGGCACAATCGAAAATTTTATCGAAAAGAAGCAGCAACTAAAAGCATCGTGTGTGTGTGAGTTGCAACTCGAAGCAACTTTCAAAAGAAAATCAACAAGAATGCATGCTTCAAAAAAGCACCGTGTGTACGCAGTCTTACAAGGCATAAATAACAAAAGTATGTGGAATCAAGCGAACACGGAATTGTTGCTGTCAAAGTATGAGCAGTACGAAAATCTTATTTTCGAAATTTTATCGAAAAGAAGCAGCAACTAAAAGCATCATGTGTGTGTGAGTTGCAACTCGAAGCAACTTTCAAAAGAAAATCAACAAGAATGCATGCTTCAAAAAAGCACCGTGTGTACGCAGTCTTACAAGGCATAAATAACAAAAGTATGTGGAATCAAGCGAACACGGAATTGTTGCTGTCAAAGTATGAGCAGTACGAAAATCTTATTTTCGAAATTTTATCGAAAAGAAGCAGCAACTAAAAGCATCATGTGTGTGTGAGTTGCAACTCGAAGCAACTTTCAAAAGAAAATCAACAAGAATGCATGCTTCAAAAAAGCACCGTGTGTACGCAGTCTTAGCAACGATTTCATTTCTAAACAATGCTACAAAAGTAAAAAAGTGTTGCACAATACAAGCAATTTTCTGGTATTTTTTTTGTGTAATTTTGTGCTTTAGGTGCTAAATCAAAACAAACAGCCGTTAATTATTATCCCGCATACTAATAAACTTGAATTGAATTAAAAAAAAAAAAACGTAAGGGCTTTGGGTACATTTGTTGTGTCGCTTCTGCGGCTTGCATAAATACATATCGCGTCATCAACAAAATCATCCCATATTACGTCCAATACAGAGTCGGCCAAGACATGGTCAGAAACACCTGCTATAATTTTTAGCTTATGTACTTAAATTAACACATAATTAGCCTGTTCACTTTGTGTTGTAAAAGTGTAAAAGTGTAACTTTGCAACACTGCTGTTGTGAACACTCAATTGAACGACACAAGTCTTGTAACTTTGCACAAAAATCTGTTCGTTATCGTTTCAGCTTTAGATTCGTTTCCAATTTTTGTTATTTATTTTGCTTGCAAAAAATATATTAAAATTGCTTTTAAAAGCGTTAAAGCATCACTCTTAGAGTGGACAGCATCGCAAGCAATAATGGAAATTGAAGAAATTGAGGGTATATTATACATAGGGTGAAATGCATTATGTGGTAATTTAAGTACATAAGCTAAAAATTATAGCAGGTGTTTCTGACCATGTCTTGGCCGACTCTGCATTGGACGTAATATGGGATGATTTTGTTGATGACGTGATTTGTATTTATGCAAGCCGCAGAAGCGACACAACAAATGTACCCAAATCCATTCGTTTTTTTTTTTTTAAATTCAATTCAAGTTTATTAGTTGGCGGGATAATAATTAACGGCTGTTTGTTTTGATTTAGCACCTAAAGCACAAAATAACACCAAAAAAATACGAGAAAATTGCTTGTATTGTTCAACACTTTTTCACTTTTGTAACATTGTTTAGAACTGAAATCGTTGCTAAGACTGCGTACACACGGTGCTTTTTTGAAGCATGCATTCTTGTTGATTTTCTTTTGAAAGTTGCTTCGAGTTGCAACTCACACACACACGATGCTTTTAGTTGCTGCTTCTTTTCGATAAAATTTTCGATTGTGCCGCACTGATATATTATAAAGATTTTCGTACTGCTCATACTTTGACAGCAACAATTCCGTGTTCGCTTGATTCCACACACTTTTGTTATTTATGCTTTGTAACTTTGAACAAAAACAACATATAACCGCAATTGTAAATAATTATCGAAATAAACAACCCTGAAGCCAAGTGATTATTGAAAATTACAACCCTGCAGGCAACAAATCGTAATAAGCACAAAAGGGAACGCACGTTAAGAGTTGCAGGTCTTCGTCATAGTGCAACTTTTTACCAACACTGCTTTCCTCACCTCCCTCATGATACAACAACACAAGGTAGTCTCGTCGGCAGCAGAGGCTCGTCGTTTTTTTAGCTTATCGACAGTGCATGCTTGCTTGTTGATGTGAAAGGTTGTGCGCGAACGATTTTTGTTTGATTTTTTTCACTTAAATTAACCCTAAGGTGACAAAAAAAAGCTTAGGATGTCTTTTGTTTCCAACAGTTCTACATATACCTATGTTGACGAGGTGTCGCACGGCGGGCTTATAAAACCGTCTATTGATTTTAAAAACAAGCTTAAACAATTTGAAATGATTTTTATTCATCACATGAAAGATGATTGCAAAATAACAAACAAAGTAAAAGAAAAATTATTGCTGGCAGCAGCAAATATTGATGTTGACACGTCAGTCAAAAGTTTTTATTTTAAAATTAGAATATTTTTTAGAATTAAGAATCTTAACAAAAGAATCAACATACAAAATCAAAAACAACGATTGCTTTTGCATTCAAAACTATTGAAAATAAAACTTAAAAAAAAATGTTCATCTTTGTTTTATAAAATTATATTTTAATTCACACGGGCCTTTAGAGGGTTAATCAACACGCTATACTGCCATTTCGAACACACTCTACAAAGTGCCTTTTCACTCGCACTTATTGCAAGCATACGTTAAGCTACCCTCTGCCCACGACGAGACTACCTTGTGTTGTTGTATCATGACCTCCCTTGCCTACAAGCCCAAAGTTGCAGCGTCAAAAAAGCACCGTGTGTACGCAGTCTAAGTTACACCGATTTTGTAGTCATAGGCAGAGGTCTAGCAAAAAGTGTAAACTGCATTCAGTACAAATTGTTGTTGGGACTGTTTACACTTTTGCACTTTTACACTTTTACGACACAAAGTGAACAGTCTAAGTGTGTTATGTTGGTTTACATTTTATTTATGTGTGTGTCCGTCCAAATCTTGCTTGGAGGGTAAGAGGTAATACTGCATTTTTTTTAATCTAGCATTCATCATGAAACGACTAAAAGAAAGCGGAACCTTTTATCGAAATAAGAAAAAAGCTAGGGAAGAGAGTGAACGGAAAAATGAAGGAGCTATGCTTAAATATGTTAAGGCTGGCGCAATGGTTGCGCCTTGCTCTTCGTTGGACATAAACGTACAAAGTGCTGCAGCGAGCCCAGAAAATGATGAATCTGTAGAGGAACATGAAACTGTTACTCTGGAACACGATTTCGATGTGGATCCTGAAGACGATACTCTGGAAACACCTGCTGCTAATCTTATGAATCCGGAAGATTTCGGGACGGAGACCAATGCTTTAGAAAGTGAGAGCTTAGATGACATCGGTAAATGGCCCGAGCACATAAATGATACACTGCGCTTATTTCTCATTAAACAAGGCCAGAAAATGGTTCAGCACATCGATTTTAGCTTTGGACCATCCATTAAACGTCCAGAGTCGTCATCACATGCTCTGAAAGGCGAAACGAGGAGTTTTACCCGAGACTGGTTTTTTCGAACATTGGCTAATGGTGAAAAAGTTCAACGCACTTGGATGGCTTATTCTCCTTTTAAATCATCATTATTCTGCTTCTGCTGTCGGTTATTTGAGCAATTAAATGCTTCAAATGGGTCAAAGTTTTGTTCATCGAGCGGATTTAATACTTGGTGGAAACTAAACCCTAAGCTTTTAAACCACGAATCAAGTCCTCTTCACTACCAAAATTATTTTAAATGGAAAGAGGTGGAGACCAGAATTAAAAAAGGACAGCTTATAGACAAAAAAGAGCAGGAAGTTATGGAAAAAGAATCGAAAAGATTTCAAGAAATTCTCGGCAGAATTTTTAACATTATAAAATTTCTTGCAAAGCAAAATTTGGCCATACGTGGTCACCGAGAAGATGAGACCAGCAGTAATAGGGGAAACTTTTTAGAATTAGTCAACCTTATTGCTAATTATGACCCTGTTGTGCGTGAACATCTTGTTCGAACGAATTTGAGTAACAAAATTTCAGTTACATATTTGTCACCTCAAATACAAAACGAATTTATTGCAACTTTGGGAAATGCAGTTCGCCAAAAAATAATTGAACGGGTAAAGAAAGCCAAATATTATGCCATGATATTTGACAGCACACCGGACGTTTCTCACAAGAACCAAACAAGCCAAGTATTGAGGTATGTAGTCCTTGTCATATCCATGGAACCCCCCAGGCGAAGAGTAAAGAAATTAATTTTTAATGATGGCAGTAAAGGCGTAAACTTGTCGTACGAAAACGAAATAAGGCGAAAACTTTTCGAATCGTTGGACAAAATCATCGTAGAAATAAGAGAAAGGTTTCGGCAATTGCAAGACTTGGCGAGCAAATTTGGCTTCCGCTCCCCGGGGGCACAACCATACGCTACGCCACTGATTAACAATATTTGTACAACAAAATATGTATATACATATGTACTTCCCGCTGTGTGTTGTGTAAATCGTTATTGTGTTAAGTACGTTATTGTGGACGTTCTGTGTTTGTCTTAGTTTTAGTTATGACCGCCACCTCGCGCCGCAATAATTCTTTTTGTATGTTGTTTATTAACATTTTAAGATTATGTGGTGTTAATTTCAAGTGCCCGTAGGTGCCCGTGCTCTTGTTTTATTCAAAAAGGTAACCTTACCTCAACTTTAAAAAAGCACATGTGGCTTGCGAAAAAAATGAAAGAAGCGTGCTAGACAAAGACAAAAGATATAGAACGAATAATTTTTGAGAACTTGCTCCATGTATCGTATAGATTAGAACAAAAAAATTTTCAAATACGCCCTGAAACAGCTAAAGAGAAATTTTTTATTCGAAAAAAAAAATATTCAGTCAGAGCTCGCCCTGGTTAAACAAAGTAGTTTTTAATGAAGAATTATAAGGTTGCGTTGCAATTTAATGGAAAACCAAACAGTTTTCCATACAAACACTTGATTTCAGACCGATCGATCATATGACAGCTATATGATATGATGGTCCGATCCGGCTGACTTTTACACATCATCTTAAATTTATGAAAATTTTGTGTTAAGTTTCAAACCTCTACCTCAAGGCCTATTTACATTGGCGCGAGACGCGAGGCGAGACTCGCGTTCGAATTCGATAGCGTGGACACTCGCTGCAAAAAATCGCATGTCTATTGACATTGACGCGATACTTCGGGCGTGTTTTTATTTATTTTTGTTTAAATTTGCAACCCTGTGCAATAAAACGTGGCAACCCTGTTCACCATAATATGGCAACACTTAACAAAAAAGCAAACATCTCCTCATTGTTTCTATACAATCTTTCACTTTTATCATATAGAATTGTCTTATCTCTTATTAAATTAATAAGACATTAAATTTTCTCGCAATTTAATTTTTGCATTGTGCTACACAAAATATTTCACATTAACAGCAGCTGATTGGCCTGATCAGCTGCTTTTCACGCTTCACCAACGCGAGGTTTTTTCATAATTTCGAAATTGAAAGCGAGAGACGCGCGACATCTAGCGCCAATGTAAACAAACACATTGACTCTCATGAAATGAAAACGGTTGCGACACTCGCTTTCGAAACTCGCCTCGCGGCCTCGCGCCAATGTAAATAGGCCTTAAACTAGAAGTATTTTTGGCCGCCCTCCCCAAACAACAGGAACCACTGTGTATTGAGGTAGAGAATCAGACGCGTCATTATACTCGATACCGAAGGTAAAGAGGTAAAGAGTATATTGGGAGTATGTCCGTCATGGTGTCTGTCCGTCTAAACGCAACGTTTTTCCACACCCTTCAAGCTAAGGACTTGAAACTTTCATATTCTCTTTATCTATGGCAAAGTAAATTAAAGTTCAAGATTGGGGTTCTACGATAACTGGGGGGCTGGCAAATTAAAAAATTCGATAACTCAAAATCGATAAATCCACCTATTCCGCACACCCTTACAGTTAGAGCAACCACATTCGGTAGGAAGATAGCTACTGGCATCCCCGAAAAATTGTCGCCCACCCATTCCGCCCCCCAGCCCCCCGCAGTTTTAAATCAGAAACGCCAATATCTTCCTCAGTTTTTGATCCCCAAAAAACTGCATCAAAACTTTGGATGCCACGCAAAAAAATTTTTGAGGTAGCGTTCACCCCTTCCGCCACCGTACCCCTTCGCATTCAGGCCTCTTTTTACCGGTTTTAATACTGGCATCGAGTACATCGCAGTCGATTGGGTCCAACTGCAACGTTTCCACTTGCTTTTTATTGTGGTTTCCCCAGTAGGCCTTATCCAACTATATATAATGTTGTTTCAATTATTAAGTCTAAAATCGACTTAATTTTCTTGTGTTTAAAAAACAACAAAAGAAATTTAAATACGTTGATCGTTGTTTAAATATTTAAACAATAGCAATTAAATATGTTTTATAACTTATTACTAAATACGTATTTTAAATGAATGTATATATGTATTGAGAGGCATTGGCGAAAGTGTATTGAAGAGTCAGATGCAAATACTATCTACTGTGCAAATTTCCGACCTAAATTTGTAAGTTTTGTTTCATGTTGTAGCTGATGATTGTTTAAAATATATATATATAATAGTTGTTCAAGAAATATTTCAGCTTGGTTTCGGAGTAATTATGGAGATGAAAAAATTTAGTATTTACAAATCGCTAATTATTAATGCTGTACATAACGATAACTCTGCCAACAAAATGAAAGATATAATTGATGCAAACACCGATTTATGTATTAGTGATAAGTGTAAATTGAATAATATGTTAAAAAGAATTCTGATTTCTTTGTTGACGGTATACCAAAAAGGCGCATAACAACAGGATCCGTTTGCTCGATAAAAACAAAACGGTACAACGGAGACCATATCGTCTTAGTGAGAATGAAAAATTTATAGTCCGAGATAAGATACGGCAAATGATTGAGGCAAATGTAATCTGTCCGAGTAGTACACCTTTTGCCAGCCCAATGTTGTTGGTAAAAAAGAAAGATGGTAGCGATAGAATGTGTATAGACTTTCGTGAACTTAATGCAAATACAATCTCTGACAAATACCCCTTACCGTTGATATCAAATCAGATCGATCGTTTTAGAGGTGGAAAATATTTTTCTAGTCTAGATATGGCCAGTGGATACCATCAGATACCGATACACGCAGATTCAATTGAGCGAACAGCTTTTGTAACTCCTGATGGTCAGTTTGACTTCTTAGCAATGCCATTCGGGCTAAAGAACGCATCTTCAGTTTTTCAGCGCGCTATTGTAAAAGCATTGGGTGATTTAGTAAATTCATATGTAGTGGTTTATTTTGATGACGTTTTAATTGTGTCAGACTCTAAAGAGCAAGCTTTTGAAAGATTAGCAGTTGTGCTTGAAGTTTTGTCTAATGCAGGTTTTTCTTTCATGTCAAAAAGTGTGTTTATCTACGAACAGGAATAGAATATCTGGGATTCTTTATTAAAAATGGTGAAATAAAACCCAATCCTATGAAGATACAAGCCTTGACAGCACTAAGTCAACCGACAACGGTAACTCAGCTAAGACAATTCATTGGTTTGGCATCCTATTTTAGACAATTAGTCCCACGATTTTCTGAAGAGATGAAGCTACTTTATCAGTTAACCTCAAAAATGACTGAATTTGTGTGGAACGATGAGTACGAGCAAACTCGACAAAAAGTTATTGATGTACTGACAAATGACCCTGTTTTAATATTTTTTGATCCTCAGTACCCTATTGAATTGCATACAGATGCAAGTGCCATTGGCTATGGTGCAATGCTTATGCATAAAGTAGACGGTAAGCGTAGAGCTGTCGAGTATTATAGTAAATGTACCACCAAAGCAGAGTCTAAGTATCATTCTTACGAATTGGAGACGTTAGCCGTGTACAATACCATAAAATACTTCAGGCATTATTTAAATGGGAGCAAGTTCGTCGTACATACAGACTCTAATTCATGGAAAGCAAGTCGTACCAAAATAGAATTAACGCCAAGAGTGCATGTACAAGTAAGCGAACTTACAAATATCCGCACGAGAGTGTGCGAAGTTTACCAGATAGACAAGTGGTGTCTGAGTTGTATGGAAAGCTTGACGACGGTGAAAAAGACGTCGGTCAAATGAATCTCTCTGCCACCTAGCTGAGGTGCAGACAACATCATACACAGCGGCTAGGTTCAAGCACAATGTTCATGCCAGTTGTGTGGCGGACATGAATCGTGTGGTATCGATTGGCACGGTGGTGCATATCGTCGCAGTGGGCGGCAAGAGCCAGAAAACTGTGGTATGGTAAAAATGATAGCCAAATGTTCGGGTTTTTGCAGAAGAGTGCGAGCCAATAAGAAAATAAAAGAGATATCCTGGTAAACTGTCGTTTGAAGACACATCATGTGTAATTTTGTAATAAGATAAATGTTATCTGTAAACAAAAAAATTTATTGAATTATATATACCGAGAATTATGTAACGTATCATAAGTAAAAAAAAGAATTGAATTTAAATTAATAATGTTAACAGAACCAGAAATTTCATAAAAGTATCGAATGTAAGACATTAATCAATATGAGCAGTCAGAATGATGCCAATATTTTGTAGTACTATTGAACACGAGGACGTGTTAACGTCAGGAAGGCCGTGTCATTAAATTACTTTATTTGGTTCAGTTAAAGGATGAACTTAGTCAACTAAGTTCTAGTTCTAGTTCATTTGAGTGAGAACGCGGTAGGAGAATGGCAAATCCTACTGAGCGTGGCGCATTGGTATTAGTGAGAGACGTAAAGAAGAGAAGTGACAGAAGAAGTTGACAGACTCCGGGCTCGAGAGTCAGGCAGTCTCTTTTGCGACAGCACGTGAACGGTCGAATAATTCGGTGTGTAAACTAATAACCATTGCGACTCGCTGCGGAATCATTTTAATGAAAATGGCTGACAACCAAGCATCACCTGTACCACCCTTTATTGTTTCTCCAACATGTAATACGAAAATCACATTAAATAACAAAATCCCTTACCATTGTATGTAAAAACATAATGTTGGAAAAAGCATTACAGTTATTCCTCTAAGCAACAGACACCGAGCTCTTACATACAACGCTTGCGCTTAAGAGCTAGGTATGGGTGGTGCAAATTAGGCAATGCCATTCCCTTAACTGCAGCCTCTTAGTTATAGTTAGCTTAGCTTAGCGAGTGCGGAGGAGATAGGGATATTAAGATTTATGTTTGACATGGAGAGCGCGCGCATAAACAAAAGAGTGAGCGTAAAAGGGCAACAACAAAGACATTTGATTGCATCCAAATTATTTTATATCTAGCGACTGTCATAAGAACGAGGCGCGCGCTGATCAAGGTTTAAGCCGCTCTTTATGTTGCAGACATGCATATATTTGCTCAGCTGTGCATGCTGCTTGCCATGGTAAAACAATAACAAGGTGTTCTATTCCGCTGTGGCGACGTACTTATTTTACGAAGAGAGCAGTGAGCAAGAGAGAGATAAGAAAGAGACAGCTATGACTTCATATACCGCACTGCTCTGGCTAGTGTTATTGTTAGCTGCAGCAAATGAAAGAATTTGAAATTAAAAATAAAAAACAAATTTGTTCTTGGAATTAATTTTTTTAAATAACTTTTTATTTAACAATATAATATTAAAACTAAAGTAATATTTTTTAATATTGGTGTTCCGTGTAAAAGAACTGCAACTCGGACTGTTGCAATTTTTTTGGCACAGCACTGTCCAGCAGTCGCCGCCGCTTACCATTTTCCGAAACATATTTGCTATCTGCTTCATCAAAATGAATTTCGCAAATTTTGTTGCCAGCAACCAGCGTTTGATTTGCGCTAACTTCCCACAACTTCCTTTTTTTCGCGTCTTTTGGCACATGAAACACTTTATTTCAGTGTGTTCCAAAGTTGACGTCGCCTATGCTCTGAGTATAGGCTAGCTGCTGAGGCGTCGGCGAACCTATGCTCTTGCTTTCGTGTACGTATACTCTGCTCGCTCTTGCTTGTTCTCTCAAAACCTGTTTTCGTTCACATCAGTTCACGCACACAACCTTAAGGTGCATACTATTGCGTTGGAACACACTGCTTTATTTGATGTATTTGCAAGACATATACAACAATATTGTTTTGACATTTTCTAATATATAATCAACAACTTTCCGCAACACGACTTCTCACTTCAAACTGACAAAAATTAAGTAGGTCCAAAGAGAGCAGGAATGCGGAATAGAACACCTTGTATTGTTTCACCATGCTGCTTGCAGTGAGTACCATTTACAGTTATATTTCTTCTTCTTTGTTCTTCTCTCTGTTATCTTACTGTGGCTACAAAATATAAGAAAACTTTGTTTTGCAAGCAATCGATGCGTAAAATTTTACATTATTTTTATACCCTGAACCCATGAAATGGGTAAAAAAGGGTATAATTGTTTTGTGCAAAAGTATGTAACAGGCAGAAAGAAGCATCTCCGAACCCATAAATTATAAATATTCTTTATAACTTTTGTGGAAATTAGATCCAGATCGGTTAAGGAACACCGGAGATATTTCATATTAAAGTTAATTCAAGAAAAACTGCACTACTGCAAGTCATTTTAATACACGGGTTCAGGGTATCTTTAAGTCGGGATTGCTCGATACAATGTGCACCTGCATTATGAATTGAGCGCTGTTGGTCCCAAATTCAAAGAGGCAGCTTAAATCTTGAACACGCTCGCGCATCGCTTTTCATGTTCGGCGCTGGATGACAAATAATTTTTAAATCTCGCAAAACATATCTCAAAAGCTGCAGTTAAGTGAATTGCATAGCCTAAACTCACACGTACTTTAGCCATTAGCTTTGATCTAGTGTGTGCGAAGGAGGTAGGGTTATTGAACTTTATGATTGACATGCAAAGCACGCACATAAAATAGAGAGTGAACGTAAATGAGCAACAACAAAGGAGTATGATCGGAGCGAGATTTAAAATTATCTAATTATCATAAGAGAGACGCGTGCGCTCTGTTAAGTTTAAAGCGGCTCTTTGGATTCGGGACGAAGAGCGTGATTCACACGTACGACGCAGGCATGCATAGATTTGTATACAAACTTATGTGAACGGCCTTTGCTTATTTTTTGCAAGTGTACGAACCTTTTTTTTATGACTTTGCTTGTGCGACGCGAAGGCGTCACTGCGCATTTGTTTTGTTTTTGTATTCTCGCTCGCGATCAAACCCTCAGCTTGTGCGACAATCAGGCGCCAGTAGTGGAATGGGTAATGTGTTTTGTTTTTGGAATGGGTAAAAGAGCTCCAAAATGTATGGGAGGTACTCGAAGGAGTTGTCCAAAATAAAATTCCTATCTTAGTGCCCACTTTCAACCTGCATGGAATATTCTAGCTCTTTTCGTTTAGAATTTGTCAACTACGTTAATCAGGACAAACTTTTATATATACTTAGATTAAAAATAAATAATTATATAATAATATAAATATATTTATTGAGTTTTAACTCTCGATTTTAATACATACACCTCATGAAATGTGAAACGCATACAAGGAAGCATATCCGACCCCATAGTGTTAATATATTTTTGATGTGTTAACATCTATAGGCGCGGGTAGCAAAAACCAAGCGGTTCAATACATGCAAACCTCACACCGCGTTAGCATCACCGCGTTATCAGCGTCGACGCTTTCAAAAAAATTTTCGCAGCGTTAGCATAGTAAATAGTATGTGTTTGTTGTAAAAACATTTTCTCTGCTCAAAATAAGTATGATGGTATTGGTGCTTGATGCAGCAGCAAAGAAGCCCCAGCCCGGGACGGTCGAGCCATGCAGCTGTTAAGCAACAAGAATGATGAGTGTTAAATACCCTAATAAATTATAAGTGCTATTGAGGACATATACTTTAATAATATATTTGCTATAAATGCATACTTTGATTAGTATAAGTTGGCGCTTAGCAAACAATTGAGAAATTACTAAAATAGTTTAATAATTTTAATTGATTAATTGATAAATATAGCAAATAAGCTAGTTAGGGTATGCAGCAATCATCATTCGTCCAAGGCAATTCTGTTTTGCTTCTTCGTGAATGCACAGACACAAAACACACACACACTTACAGACAAACATAGCGGACTTCTATAATAAGAAAATGAACTGACGAATGATGAGTGTTAGATACCCTAATATTATATAAGTGCTACTGTGGCTATAACATATATGCAATAATTGCATACTTTATAAGCATAAGTTGGCGAGTAGCAAACAATTGAGAAATTATTAAAAATAGTTTAATAATATTAATTAATTAATCAATTAATATAGCAAATAAACTAGGTAGGGTATCCCACACCATCATTCACTTATTAAAGAAGTTCGTTATGTTTGTTTGTAAGTGTTTGTAAGTGTCTGTGCGTATTTATGCGTATGCATGTGCGCGCTTTGTTGTTCTGCTGGTGGCGGTCAAAAGCAAAACAAAAAGTAAATTTGAATGGTTTTGCAATTGTTAACACATCGCTAGTGAGTTCGAACACTCATTAATTTTTTTTTGTTCTAACTGTCCTCTTCAAGAATAGCATCAAAAGAGACGGCATAAAATTATTTTCGTATTGCAGCGTGAGCAACTTGCAAGTAGAGCTTTCAATAAAAAAGTTTAAAAAAAACATTTAAAACAAAGTTATTGTGTAATGGAAGGGATTACTATCTTCTCTATATATAAAAGAGTTCGTCCGCGTTAAAATGGATAGCATATCGGCCTTAACGAAAAGAGCTAGAAGGCTTTTCACACAATTTTTTATGCAGGTATTCTGTTTGACCTAAGAAAGGAATTTTATTTTGGACAACTCCTTCGAGTACCTCCCATACATTTTGGAGCACTTTTACCCACTCCAAAAACAAAACAAATTACCCATTCCACTACTGCCGCCTGTTTGTCGCACAAGCTGAGAGTTTGATCGCGAGCGAGAATACAAAAACAAAACAAATGCACAGGACGCCTTCGCGTCGCACAAGCAAAGTCATAAAAAAAAGGTTCATACACTCGCAAAAAAGAAACGGATTTCCGCTTCTTAATGAATAAGTGCATTCACATATAAGTGAACAATGCGCTTGAAAATAATTTTCAATATTTTATGTACATGAATCTTTTCGCACAGTGCACATTGTTTTTTTTTTCAAATTTGTGTGCCTTTGACAATTCATTTACGACCCAAGTAGCGTTTGTTGTTGTTGTTAGTGTTGTTCTTGGGCCCGCACTGCTATTTTTTGTTGGTGTCGTTGATTAAAAAAAAAAACAACAACAACAAAACATAACTTTGTGCGTGTAGAAAAATTTTGCACACCAAAATACATATGTTGTGGGGGTGGAGTTGCCTACTTGCTGCTAATATAACTTAGACAAAACGTATAACTTACATTAATAATATACAATTTCGAACAAGCAAAGGCCGTTCACATTAGTTTTTACACAAATCTATGTACGTTGTTCGTCCCAAACTCAAAGAGCCGCTTAAAATTTAACAGAGTGCGCGCGTTGCTCTTATGAAAATTAGATAATTTCAAATCTCGCTCCGATCATGCTCCTCTGTTGTTGCTCATTTACGTTCACTCTATATTTTATGTGCGCGCTTTGCATGTCAATCATAAAGTTCAATAACCCTACTTCCTCCGCACACACTAAGTCAAAGCTAAAGGCTAAAGTACGTGTGAGTTTAGGCTATGCAATTCACTTAACTGCAGCCTCTTAGATATGTTTTGCTTTGATTCAGTGCGTGCGAAGAAGGCAGCGATACTACGCTCTTTTTTTGACTTGCAGAGCGCGCGTATACATAAGAGAGTGATCCGAAACCATGATACAAAATACCGATAACGCATTGCGCATAAATAGCTGTTTTGCGTGACGTCACATGTGACAGGTTGGGTATGATTTTCATATTGCATATGGCTGTTGATGCTGATCAAGAATATATCTACCTTTTATGGGGTCGGATGCTTCTTTTTGCCTGTTACATACTTATGCACAAAACAATTATACTCTTTTTTACCCATTTCAGGGTATAAATATAACTGTGAATGCAAAAGATTTGTTGTTGCTGTTTTTGTCGATCGCTTCAGGCTTATTATAAGCCGTTGTATGCACACACGAATTTGAAACAACAAAGGAGGACTAAGAGGAATGCGATTGGCTTAAGAGCATGAAAATGTGATATTGTTCTGTAGATGAGATCAATTCACATAAATAACAGTAACTCTTTCACTCTAAGGGAATTTTACAATTTTTACTTTAGTGTGCCATTTGCGCATTGCTTCATTTTATTTCTAAAAGTGATACAAGAATGAACATACAAAATTATTGGGGTGCTTTGCCTGCTACAGTTTTATATGCTTTCCCTGCCACAGTTTTATATGCAGCCGCTGCAGCCACAGCAGCAACAGTTTCAGCTATCTTCCTTCCAAATTTGGTGACACTAGCTCAAAGTTTAGGTGGGGGAAGGGGGGCTGGGCGAGTTATGGGTGGGTATGGCATCCAAATTATTCCTGCAGATCTTCTTGGATGTCAATTGCTATCTTCCTACCAAATTTGGTGACTCTAGCTCAAAAATTGTAAAAGGTTGGGGAAGGGTGCTGTGGGCGTTATGGGTGGGCCTGGCTACAAAATATCTTTGGCTGTCGCTACCAGTTATGGACGCGGCATCCAAAGTTTTGATGCAGTTTTTTGGGGATCGTCATCACCTATGTTGGCGCAAAATTTTGTGGCTGTAGCTCAAAAACTGAGGAAGATAAAGTCATTTCTGATTTGAAACTGCGGTAGGGCTGGGGGCGGAAAGGGTGGGCGTGACTCCAAAACTTTAATGCAGATCATTGGGGTTCATTACTAGCTATCTTTCTACCAAATTCAGAGACTCTAGCTCAACAACTCTGAAAGATACACGCATTCCCGTTTTTAACGAAAAGTTGGGGCGGCTGGGGTTAGCTTGGGCGGTATGGGTAGGCGTGGCATCGAAAGTTTTGATGCAGTTTTTTGGGGATCGTCATCACTTATCTTGGCGCAAAATTTGGTGGATCGAGCTTAAAAACTGAGGAAGTTATAGGCGTTTTTGATTTAAAACCGCGGGGGGCTGGGAGCGGAATGGGTGGGCGTGGCTCCACAATTTTTCGGGGATGCCAGTAGCTATCTTCCTACCAAATTTGGTAGCTCTAACTGTAAGGGTGTGCCGAATAGGTGGATTTTGAGTTATCTAATTTATCAATTTGCCAGCCCCCCAGTTTTTGTAAAGCCCCAATCTTGACACTTTAATTTACTATGCCATAGATAAAGAGAATTGAAGAGTTTCAAGCCTTTAGCTTGAATTAAGTGGAAAAACGTTGCGTTCATACAGACAGACGGACAGACAACATGACGGACATACTCCCAATATACTCTATACCTTCGATATCGAGTATAATGACGCGCCTGATTCTCTACCTCAATGGTGGCGTGGAAAAGAGAATGTTATTTACTTTGCTTTAATATTTTGTGAAATATTTTCTGATTTATTTATTTTATATCTTCTGTTGCTAAAATTTATATAAACTATCCGCGCAGCGAAGTAAGCGGGCCACTTACTAGTTATTAATAAAGGTATTAACAATATTTGTACAACAAAAAATACATGTACTTCCCGCTATGTGTTGTGTAAATCGTTATTGTGTTAAGTACGTTATTGTGGACGTTCTGTGTTTGTCTTTGCTTTGTTTCGTTAGAGTTTTAGTTATGACCGCCACCTCGCGCCGCAATAATTCTTTTTGTATGTTGTTTATTAACATTTTAAGATTATGTGGTGTTAATTTCAAGTGCCCGTAGGTGCCCGTGCTCTTGTTTTATTCAAAAAGGTAACCTTACCTCAACTTTAAAAAGCACATGTGGCTTGCGAAAAAAATGAAAGAAGCGTGCTAGACAAAAACGAAAGATATAGAACGAATAATTTTTGAGAATTTGCTCCATGTATCGTATAGATTAGACCAAAAAATTTGGCAAATACGCCCTGAAACAGCTAAAGAGAAATTTTTTATTCGAAAAAAAAAAATATTCAGTCAAAGCTCGCCCAAGTTAAAAAAAGTAGTTTTTAATGAAGAATTATAAGGTTGCGTTGCAATATAATGGAAATCAAAACAGTTTTCCATACAAACACTTGATTTCAGACCGATCGATCATATGACAGCTATATGATATGGTAGTCCGATCCGGCTGATTTTTTCACATCATATTACCATAAATTTATAAAAATTTTGTGTTAAGTTTCAAACCTGTACCTCAACTAAATTTTTTTTTGGCCGCCCACCCCATACAACAGGAACCACTGTGCAACGCGTTGCTGTGGCGCTCTTTGATTTTTACTCTATGAACAGAAAACACAAATTAAAATCATCTGTATCAGAATTTTTGAGGCAGCTTTCACCCCTGCCGCATCCGTACCCCTTTGCAATCAGGCCTCTTTTTACCGGTTTAAATACTGGTATCGAGTATAACGCAGTCGATTGCGTCCGACTGCAACGTTTCCACTTGCTTTTTATTGTGGTTTTTTCAGTAGTCCTTATCCAACTATATACAATGTTGCTTCAATTATTAAGTCTAAAGTCGACTTATTATTATAAACACAACAAATTAACAACTTAATTTAAAGTAAGTATTATAAATAAATACTTCAAAATAAGTCAAAAATTGACTTCACTGTACAACGTGTAAACCACTGACTGCGTGAACTGAGTTTTATCGTTCTTGCGTTTTGTAAAAGTTAAGCAATTATGCAAATCCACCCCCACAACATTTTCTGGACGCACCAAGTTTTGCTTTGTTGTTGTTTTTTTAAATCAATGACACCAACAAAAAGTAGCAGAGCGGGCCCAACAACAGTGATGCCAATTTGGCCTTTTTCCGGATATATCTGTCCTGTTTTTAAGTGCTTTGTCCGGGAAAAATATTAAACATCCCCTATCCGGAAATCTGGCCTTCTTTCAGATTTTATTTGATTCATTTATTTCAATCTTTTTTTCAAATTTTTTTTTAAAAACAGTGTGGCATCCGATCTATTAAAAATAGCGATCTTTTTAAAACGGTGTGGCATCCTTTTTTACATACTTTGTACATATGTATTTTCGATATCATTTGTAATCTAATGTACAACAAAAGTGAAAAATAAACTTAAATAATGCCGAAAGATTCGTACAAACAAAAATTTCGTGATTGCTGGCTACAGCAGCCAGATTTTAAAGATTGGATAAGCCGCGATAAAGCGCACACCAATAAGTCATACTGCAGATACTGCATATGCAGTCTTAATAGCAAAATAGATCACATTCGCGCGTATATGGCGACAAAAAAACACGCAAAACGTATCGTGCCTCGCACAAAAAAGCATAATTTGTTTAAAGCCGGCGGATTGTCCCCAATCTTGTCACCAGGAAGCTGTATTAGCTACATATGTTTATGTTTATTATCACATCACAGAATTGTGCAAGCTTCATTTTGATGCTAAAAGCTTAAAATTGCACAGAACAATTTTTGTCCTGTTTTCTGTCGTTTTTTATACTCGATACCGAAAGTAACAGTATATTGGATTTGTGCAATGTCCGTCATGGTGTCTGTCCGTCCGTCTGTATGTTTGCAAGTTTTTTCCACACCCTTCTTTATCTATGGCCGGGACAGATCAAGTTCTAAGATTGGGGTTCTACGATAACTGGCAAATCGATAAATTCGATAACTATAAATCGATAAATCCACATATTCCGCACACCCTTACAGTTAGAGTTACCAAATTTGGTAGGAAGATAGCTATTGGCATCCCCAAAAAAATTGCATCAAAAATTTTTGAGTTGCGCCCACCCATTTCGCCCCCATACCCCCTGCAATTTTAAATCAGAAACACTTATACCTTCTTCAGTTTTTGAGCTGGAGCCACCAAATTTTGCGCCAAGATGGGTGATGACGATCCCCAAAAAACTGCATCAAAACTTTGGATGCCATGCCCACCCATATCAAGGGTACCCTGGTACCCCAGCCGCCCCAACTTTTCGTTAAAAACGGGAATGCGTGTATCATAGTTTCATAGTGTTTGAGCTAGAGTGTCCAAATTTGATAGAAAGATATCTGGTAACGATCTCCAAAAATCTGCATGATCTGTTTAGGAGCTAAGCCCCCCTTACTTCTCACAGGGGAGCTAGTACCAACTTTTTATAAATTTGAGCTAGTCACCAAATTTGGTAGAAAGATAGCAATTGTCATCAAACTAAGATCTGCGTCAAAAATTTGGATGCCACGCCCACCCATTACTCCCCCAGCCCTCCTTCCCAACCTTTTTACAACTTTGAGCTAGAGTCAGCAAAATTGGTAGGAAGTTAGCAATTGACATTCCACAAAGATCTGCATCAAAACTTTGGATGCCATGCCCACCCATACCGCCCTTGTCCACCCCAGCCGCCCCAACTTTTCGTTAAAAACGGGAATGCGTGTATCTTTCATAGTGTTTGAGCTAGAGTCTCCAAATTTGGTAAAAAGACAACTGGTAGCGACCCCCAAATATATTTTAGAGCCAGGCCTACCCATACCGCCCCCAGCCCCCCTTCCCCAACCTTTAACAAACTTTAAGCTAGAGTCACCAAATTAGGTAGGAAGATAGCTGGTGACATCCCCATCGGCATCAGAAAATATTCACGGCAACTTACACCCCTGCCGCATCCGTACCCCTTTGCAATCCTTTTTTTTTATGACTTTGCTTGTGCGACGCGAAGGCGTCACTGCGCATTTGTTTTGTTTTTGTATTCTCGCTCGCGATCACACCCTCAGTTTGTGCGACAATCAGGCGCCAGTAGTGGAATGGGTAATGTGTTTTGTGTTTGGAATGGAAAAGTGCTCCAAAATGTATGGGAGGTACTCACTTACTACCTGCATGGAATATTGTGTGAAAACCTCATCCTTCTAGCTCATTTCGCTTTGGCTGTGGCTCTTCAATTCAGGAATAATTTGAATGCCATACCCACCCATAACGCGCCCAGCCCCCCTTCCCGCACCTTTAACAAACTTTGAGCTAGTGTCACCAAATTTGTAAGGAAGATAGTTGAAACTGTTGCTGCTGTGGCTGCATATTAAACTGTGGCAGGGCCACAGCAGGCAAAGCACCCCAAAACCTTTTGCATTCACAGTTATATTTATACCCTGAAATGGGTAAAAAAGGGTATAATTTTTTTGTGCAAAAGTATGTAACAGGCAAAAAAAAGCATCTCCGACCCCATATAAAGTATATATATTCTTGATCAGCATCAACAGCCATATGCAATTTGAAAATCATACCCAACCGGTCACATGTGACGTCACGCAAAACAGCTTTTTATGCGCAATGCGTTATCGGTATTTTTTGTATCATGATTTCAGCTCACTCTCTTATGTATGCGCGCGCTCTGCAAGTCAAACTGCCTTCTTCGCACGCACTGAATCAAAGCAAAACAAATCTAAGAGGCTGCAGTTAAGTGAATTGCATAGCCTAAACTCACACGTACTTTAGCCTTTAGCTTTGATTTAGTGTGTGCGGAGGAGGTAGGGTTATTGAACTTTATTATTGACATGCAGAGCGCGCACATAAAATAGAGAGTGAACGTAAATGAGCAACCAAGGTATACTTAACTAGGTAGCATAACTCGGCTTGTCGCCCTCTTTTTATCGCCTATATATGCTTCAGTCTCGAGCCGAAGGTTGTGTGCGACGCATCTCCGCGGACGAATTTTTTAGTGTTCTTTGTGCTCGAGACTTTTCAATATGCCGACATATTGATTTTTGTGCAAATATATGCATACATATATGTATTTAGAAACGCATACACTCACAGATTTCATTGTGTTAACGCAAGCCAGACATTTAATTCTCTCTCGCTCTCGCTCTCTTGCGTACTCATTTTTGTTCTACACATTTTAAGGCGATAAAGAGAGCGAGTGCGGCTACCTAGTTAACTATACCTTGTGAGCAACAACAGAGGAGCATGATGGGAGCGAGATTTCAAATTATCTAAGTATCATAAGAGCGACGCGCGCGCTCTGTTTAGTTTTAAGCAGCTCTTTGAGTTTGGGACGAGAGCGTGGTTCACACGTACGACGCAGGCATGCATAGATTTGTATACAAACTTATGTGAACGCTCTTTGCTTATTCGAAATTGTATCTCAATAATGTTAGTGTGTTACGTTTTGTCCATGATACAAAAAAGACAGATAACGCATTGCGCATCAACAGCTGTCAAAATGTCACATGTGACCAATTTTTAAAAAATTATTTTGTTGAAAATGAATTATAATTATGTAAAAAGTGCTTCTCTTATTATATTTTTATTATTAAATGTTATTAAAAGCCAAAACATAGTAATATAACGGTAATATACCATGTAAACATGAAAGCACTGGTCACACGTGACGTCATCTGCGCAGAACGTAAGCCACTGACTGCGTGATCTGAGTTTTATCGTTCTTGCGTTATGTCTAAGTTAAGCAAGTAGGCAAATCCACCCCCAGAACATACATATGTATTTTGGTGTGCAAAATTTTTCTAGACGCACCAAGTTTTTTTTTGGAGTTTTTTTTTTAAATCAATGACACCAACAAAAAGTACCAGTGCGGGCCCAACAACAACACTAACAACAACAAAAAACGCTACTTGGGTCGTAAATCAATTGTCAAAGGCACACAAATCTGAAAGAAAAATAACTGTGCACTGTGCGAAGTGATACATGTACATACAATTATGATATTTAAATTTTCAAGCGCATTGTTCACTTAATTGTGTATGCACTTATTCATTAAGAAGCGGAAATCCTTTTCTTTTTTGCAAGTGTACGAACCTTTTTTTTATGACTTTGCTTGTGCGACAGTCAGGCGGAAGTAGTGGAATAAGTAATGTGTTTTGTTTTTGGAATTTATCAAAGTGCTTCAAAATGTATGGGAGGTACTCGAAGGAGTTGTCCAAAATAAAATTCCTTTCTAAGTGCTCACTTACTACCTGCATGGAAAATTGTGTGAAAATTTCAGCCTTCTAGCTCATATCGTTTAGGCTGTGGCTCTTCAATTCTTAACAGTCAGGACAAACTCTTTTGTATATATAGAGATTATTTAATCTAAACTTTTTTTTGAAAAAGCCGATCTGATTTTTAAGAATAATTTCGGTTTGTTTCTGATCTATTTTCGTGCGACTGTGAGAAATATTTGTTTTCGTGCCGTTTTTCTTTTTTTATTTATCTCAATTGCTTTTCGTATTGAGCTGTTTTTTTGCTCTAAAATTATTTTCGTTGTGTATTGTTACTATTCTACAAAAAAAAAATATAAGATTCAATAACACTTAACAATTCAGCTTAACAGTTCTAGAAATATCAGAAGGGAGCCAACTCCAGGCTGACGGTTGATAACATCATCGAGCCACGTCACTTACATTGACGGAGATGTACTTTTTCTGTTGCATATATACCACGCAGCTTCCAATATTCCAAGAACATTGTAACTTTTCTTTGGTCGCCTTGGTTTGCACGTGCGAATCAAACTTGGTCTACCTGGATCAATCCTGACAGCTTCCGTCTGTGGTGGCTCGACAACCTGCGATTCATCCTGTTCACTGTCCAAATTTCTGTTTTCTGTCTTATCTGCGCTGACATACTCTTCACTGAGTACTTCCTCTGGAATTTCGCCGTGCCTGCATTGCAACGGCAACTTTACCACATCCCGCTTTGATGTGTACGACGATTTTTCAGCAACTGGGAGCATTACTGAAATCGGCGTATCCGTGCATGTTTCTTCGAATGAAACATCGCATTTTCATCATAAAGCCTTTATGCTTTAAAAACATGTGAACATCCAACAAAGCGATATTCTTGAATTTGCTATTTTGGCACACCATTTTGCTCTGGGCTATATGGTACCGTAATCTGACGTACTATGCCATACTGTTTGAACAACGCGTCAAACCGTGTGTTATGACTCACTGACATAATAGTATAAAGTTATGCCTGGTCTATGCATAACATTCTCCAGTGTAAAAACGCAATATCCTGGAGCCTTACGCTGCCTTGGCCAACTGCTCGCATTACGTTATTGTCAGCCTTCGCAACATCTTCTATTTAACGTTATTCGTAAACATAGAGAAAACCGACAAGTTCTTTTTGCGCAGAATAACTATTCCTGGCCCATAACGCGATGATATCACAAGTTTCTAGCGAAATCGGTTTGAAAATTATAAAAAAATTTTATTTAAACGATGTGCTTCTTGCGAAAGTTGGAAAAGAACTAACATAACCTCAAATGTGCGAGAAATTCGCTCAATAACATAATAGCGTATTATCTCTCTTTTTTTACATTCATATTATTGTATAACTCAAATTATATAAATTCAACAGTTTCGACAGCGATTTTCCTTCTTATTTTTAACAGATACGAAAAACGAATTTTAAGGAATGCTTGCGAGCAAACCCTGAACGGGATTCAGATTCTACCATAGAAAGCCTCATTAAAAATTTCACACTAAGTAAATTAAAAATTTTTCTAAAATGTAATTCTAAAAAAATACTTACACAATAAAATCCATCGACTTTATCCACAATAACACATAAATATGTCTTCCACTGAATTAATAGATTTTTGAAATCCAATGACACATAGTCGCTTAGTATATTTTTCTTCCAACAGGGAACATTCTTGAGCTTTCCAAGTAATATGCCATCTACGACTGGAAATCTAAATTTTGAGATGTAAACAATTGTATGACATTTATAAGCATAAAAAAAGACATTTTGCGTTTATGTCTTAAATACTATATCACATTTACTTTCTATGAATTTTCTAAAAAGTTGAAAAATAGGTTTTTAAATATTTGGATGGATGATTTTTTTCGAAAGTGTCTTTATTTGAATATATGTATTGGCTTCGTTCAATTTTTAGATTCATTGAATATAACTTACTTAAATAATTTTAAAACTAGTGAAAACGTTGCAGTCGGACGCAACCGACTGCGGTATACTCATTATTTGTATTAAAACTGGTAAAAGGAGGCCTGATGAGGCAAAGGGATACGGATGCGGCAGGAGTGAACGCTGCCTCAAAAATTGTCTGATGTAGATGGGGATGCCAGCAGCTATCTTCCTGCCAAATTTGGTGACTCTAGCTCAAAGTTTGTTAAAGGTGGGGGAAGGGGGCTGGGGGAGTTTTAGGTGGGCGTGGCATCCAAATTTTTTATGCAGATCTTTGTGGAATGCCAATTGCAATCTTCCTACCAAATGTGGTGACTCTAGCTCAAAGTTTTTAAAAGTTGGGGAAGGGGGGCTTGGGATAGGCGTGGCTTCAAGATATCTTTGGGGGTCACTACCAGTTATGTTCCAAACACTATGGAAGATACACGCTGTGCAGCGCATTTTCAATCAATTAGTTCACCTTTAGCAGTCGTAACTTATTCAAATCTACTACAATGTCTGTATGCAATATGAAAATCATACCCAACCGGTCACATGTGACGTGATCTGCGCAGAAGGTACACCGCTGACTGCGCAATATGAGTTTCATCGTTCTTGAGCCGAAAAAGGGCAACAACGAAGGCGCATGATCGGAGCGAGACTTAAAAATAATTAGTCATCCAGCGCCGAACATGAAGAGCGATGCGCAAGCGTGTTCAAGTTTATGCTGTCTCTTTGGGTTTGGGACCAACTGGGCTCATTTCACCACAACACGAGAATGAGCGAATCTGAAAACAAGTAGGAAGGCTAAAAGATACCCTGAACCCGTGTATAAAATGACTTGCAGTAGTGCAGTTTTTCTTGACTTAACTTTAATATAAAATATCTCCGGTGTTTCTCAACCGATTTGGATAAAATTTTCACAGAAGTTATAAAGTTATCCACAGTTTCAACTTCTATTTTTAATATTTTCTTAATTCGAGATTTTTTCGTTATCGATTCCATATGTATATCGGAAACCAGATTAGTTATCGATAGTTTGAAATAAAGTTCTAAGGCTACTAAGGACGGACAGACGGACAGAAGGACAGACGCACATGGCTCGGCTGTTGATGCTGATCAAGAATATATATACTTTATGGGGTCGGAGATGCTGCTTTTTGCCTGTTACATACTTTTGCACAACACAATTATACCCTTTGTTAGCACAGTAATTTAGTTATTATATTTATAGTATTATATTGTAAAATAATGAAATTGTTAAATGAAGTAAAGACGATTGTATTTTGTTAGTCGAATGTAATGGGCCTTAAAGCTGGCCATACACGGTGAACATGTTAGTGTGATTTGTTGGTGTTGGGGTGAAAATCACTCGTGTATGGGCAAGTTGGCCAACATGTGCGCGGTTTACGATCTTGTTCGTAAACCGCCAACTTGCTGCCCAACATGTTGGTCGTGTATGGGCTAGTTTTCAACAAATTTGTTTGTTTACCAACATGCTCGTCGTGTATGGGCTTGTACGACAACAATTCGTCAGTTTTATATGAATTTCATAGGGTGAACATGTCGACGCATAACAAAAATTTCACGGAAGATTTGATTGAAGCGCTCAAAAACCAACCATCTCTGTGGAAGGTAAAAAGCGATGAATATAAAAATAAACTGGAAAAAAATAAAGCGTGGAACGAACTTCTGGAAATGTCTGAAGAAGCCAATCATTCGTCCATTTCCTTTTTCTTTGTTTCTTTTTCTTTTCTTCAGTGCACAAATAAATCACTCGTGCGTCGTCCGCACTTCTATCGGTCATCTTCTCTATTCAACAATCACACAGAAAATGAAGTTTATGAACATGTTGGCTCGTGTATGGCGAAGCGACGCCCAACAAATCACACCAACATGTTCACCGTGTATGGCCAGCTTATTTGGGTAATCAATGCTCGAGAGGCGTGCACAAAGGTTGTTAGGAAGTGCGTCCACTGTTTTCGGTATAAGCCCATACTACTTGGGCAAATAATGGGCAATTTGCCGGCCGATCGCGTGAGGCAAGCTCGCCTTTTCTTGATTTGTGGAGTCGATTTTTGCGGACCATTTTATGTCTCGTTAAAGTTACGTGGGAAGCCACCTATAAAAACTTATGTGGCAGTCTTCGTGTGTTTCACGTCAAAGGCCGTTCACCTTGAGCTTGTTGTTGATCTTTCCACTGACAGTTTTTATACTCGATACCAAAGGTAAAGAGTATATTGGGTTTGTGCAATGTCCGTCATGGTGTCTGTCCGTCTGTCTGTCTGTATGAACGCAACTTTTTTCCACACCCTTCAAGCTAGAGACTTGAAACTTTGCAAATGTCTTTATCTATGGCCGGGACAGATAAAGTGTCAAGATTGGGGTTATACGATAACTGGGAGGCTGGTAAATCGATAAATTCGATAACTCAAAATCAATAAATCCACCGTTTCCGCACACCCTTACAGTTAGAGCTACCAAATTTGGTAGGAAGATAGCTACTGGCATCCCCGAAAAAATTGCATCAAAAATTTTAGGGCCACGCCCACCCATTCCGCCCCCAGCCCCCCCGCAGTTTGAAATCAGAAACGCCTATATCTACCTCAGTTTTTGAGCTACAGCCAGCTACAGCGGGAATGCGTGTATCTTTCATAGTGCTTGAGCTAGAGTCTCCAAACTTGGTAGGAAGATAACTGGTAGTGACCCCCAAAGATATCTTGGCGCCACGCCTACCCCAAGCCCCCCTTCCCCAACTTTTAAAAACTTTGAGCTAGAGTCACCAAATTTGGTAGGAAGAATGCAATTGGCATTCCACAAAGATCTGCATCAAAAATTTGGATCCACGCCCACCAAAAACGCCCGCAGCCTCCTTTCCCTTCCCTTAACAAACTTTGAGCTAGAGTCACCAAATTTAGCAGGAAGATAGCTGGTGGTATCCCCATCTGTATCAGACAATCTTTGATGCAGCGTACACCCCGGCTGCATCCGTACCCCTTTGCAATCAGGCCTCTTTTTACCGGTTTTAATACTGGTATCGAGTATATCGCAGTCGGTTGCGTCCGACTGCAACGTTTCCACTTGTTTTATCTGTTTTCAAAAGGTTCGTCGGAAGGAGGGGTCTTGCAGAGAAGATCTACAGCGACAACGCCACCAACTTCGTAGGAGCCAGCAGAGTCCTCGAGGAGTTGAACGAAGCGTTCCACCACAGCAAGGATCCCCTGATAACCTACGCAGCTCAGAAAGGAGTCGAGTGGTCGTTCATCCCACCGCGGTCCCCACATTTCGGCGGACTATGGGAGGCAGCCGTCAAGGCCGCCAAGCATCGGTTGCTACGAGGGGTAGGCAACGCCAAGCTCAGCGCAGACGAGTTGAACACTCACCTAGTGGAAGTCGAGGCCCTGCTCAACTCTCGCCCAATCGCATCGCCAGGCAACGATCCCAGCGATGGAGATCTCACGCCAGGCCACTTGCTAATCGGGCAGCCTCTTCTTTCGCTGCCCTCAGAGTTGGAAATCGGCGGAAGCTGCAGCAAGGCCAGCTTCGGATATTTGAAGCGGTGGCGAATGCTATCAGCACTCAAGCAGCAGTTTTGGCAGAGCTGGTCCAAGGATTACCTGGCCAGTCTGCAGCAGCGCAACTCATGGAACACCGTGGGCCAAGATCTAACGACAGGCTGTCTAGTTCTCATTCACGAGGACAATCTGCCGCCGCAGCGATGGCTAACAGGTCGCGTGGTGGCAACAATACCAGGCGACGATGGTAAAGTGCGTGTGGCTGGGGTTCGGACTACAGGAGGCATTATCAAGCGCGCAAAACACAAGTTGGCTTTGCTCCCAATAAACAGAACGGATGAAGGAGTTAAAGCGCCAGAGGCCTTTAACGGGGCCGGAATGTTAGCACAGTAATTCAGTTATTATATTTATAGTATTATATTGTAAAATAATGAAATTGTTAAATGAAGTAAAGACGATTGAATTTTGTTAGTCGAATGTAAATATGAGCGTAATTATGTTTTTTCACTCATGTTATTAACATAGTAACTCTTATAATGTAACATAGTTAAGTCACTCATTCTTAGTTCTTAAGCTTCTCACTGTGTTCTATAATCGCTGTAATTTAGTTGCTCATTACCGCTTGAAATCGCTGGTTGCGCCAGCGCATTAAAAATCTTGGAATTTGAAACATCGATGTGCATTATTTCTTGGCCACAGCTAGATCGCTAAGCCGCAGTCTCATTATTTTCGTTTAATAAGTTTATATCGTAAAAAACCTTACGATTTTTTATGGTGCCCGAGCAGGGACATCGGTTTTAGTATTCGGTAAACTCGCAAAATAAAACAGTTCATTTTCGTCGTTTCGGTGCGAGTGTAATCTAGCTGTTGGAGCCATTGCACAGTGGAACCATTTGGAGGTCTAAGGAAAGTTAAATCATGCCGATTAACCAAGTGTGTGAATTTTTTATATTGAGCCTGTTGCACTGTAATTGTACAAAGGCAAAACTGCAAGAATAGCCGCCAAGCCAAAGGTGCCGCTAAGTTCATTCCCTTTTGTTCAGTTCAAAGCGCCAAACGGCAAGAACAGACGCCAAGCCAAAGGTGCCGCTAAGTTCATTCTCTTTTGTTCACTGCAAAGCGCCAAACTGCAAAAAGTTCATCTCTCTTTGTTAAACTCATAGCTGCGCCAAGTGGAGTGTAATCACAGTTGCTGTAAAACTGTGCGAGGTTCAGTTGCTCATATTCAGGGCAGTTAAAGTTGTCATAAAACTGTACAAATATTACATACAGTGTTTTTTAAACTGTGCGTGCAGCTGCCAGCCATCAGCAGTGTAGAGTTGCGTTGAAATCTGGCTATTCCTTTCAATCTCAAAATAATTCTTAAATATTAATTGCTTATATGTTCGGCTGAACATTGCAAATTCGTGCGTTGTGGTGCTGTTGGCGTTATTAGCACACATATAATTTTTGAGCGCTTTAATATTTGTATAATTATTTATTTAAATCGGTTTTTTAAAAAAAAAAAATTAATTAAAAAATAAATTTGCAAAATGAGTAAGAAAGATAAGGACGGAAAAAATAATGCAAAATTATTATTGGCAATGCAAAAACACGACAAGGTTATGGGTGATATATCACGTATGAGGACAGCATTTGAAGAAAAAACTATATCAATTGGGATACAGAATGCAGCTGCTTGAAGATTATTGTGAGAAGCTAATGGATATCCAGACTGACATTGATGCACTGAACCCAAACAATGATTCAAGAGCGTCTGTCGAGGATATGTGTATTATAACAAAGGCTTTATATCAATCCGCAATAAAAGCAAATGAGCCTCAGAAGGTAATTTACGGGGATAGTAGTGCTCGCCCTCATTTCTCACAGTTGCCAAAAATGAATCTTCCGAAGTTTAGTGGAAAGCATGCCGAGTTTAAAAATTTTATAAGTCTTTTTGAGAGTTTGGTGCATACTGAGTCAGTATTACTGACTCATCTTTAACAAATGTTGAAAAATTCAATCATTTACTGTCTTGTTTTAAGGATGATGAGTTGGGAACTGTCAAGGCGTTTCAAATATCGGATTACAACTATGATAAGGCGTTAGCTAGTTTAAAGAGTGTTTATGATAACAAATGTTTAATTTTCTTCGACACAATCTCGCAATTACTTGACATTCCCCATCTATCAAAACCTTCTGCTTCAGGCTTAAGGGGTTTGATGAAATATCAGCTCTTTATGCATCGTTACAGTCAGGGACCGTAAATAAGAGTTATGGGATTGAAAAAAATCAAAGCGACATAAAGGGATAAGGTTGATGCGAAAACGACCAAATACTTTGTTTTAAAGCTGCGGATTCAAAAATGGAATAAACTTTTATTTTCAATTTTTATAAATAAATTAACCAATAACTCTTATTTTTCGACCGAAATTAAAAAATTGTTATTTAATTATTACATTTCAATTTTTTTATTAAAAATTGAGAAATAACAGTTATTTTTCAATCTTTATTATAAAAAAAAAAATAAGAGTTATTTTTCAATTTTTATTATAAAAATCAAAAATAAGAGTTATTTCACAATTTTTATTATAAAAGTTGAAAATAACGATTGATTTTAAATATCTTTTGAACCAAGCAACATAGCGCAAATGTTGACATGTATTCATGATCTACACTCAAATACCTTTCCATTTTATATAATGTAACATGTCCTTCAAGGATCAAATTTATATGTTGTCTTTATAAGACAAGGGACAGAGAGTAAGAACGCTTTGTGGCTACGTAGATGTATGTATGAAATAAAAAAATCCGTGACGAATAGAGGCTGAGTCTTCATAGAAATGGGCTAATAGCAGCTCCTTACTTGTTGTCCCGGCTCCCTATGAAAAATACGTCACAACAAGGGTATATCATCAATATCTGGAGTTTCGTAGAACTCTCTCCAGTAGACTGTATACCAGTCAAGTTACATAGACACGTTAGCGATCAAGTAATCTCTTAGAAACTGTTATTTATTCAAAATTGTTAACAAATCTAGACCGTTAACTTAAGAATACTGTTAAAAACATTAAAAATCTAAAAAATGTACATATAATATAGATGAAGTAAACAGCCTAAGCAGAGAACAAAAATGTCTAATAACATCACCGACCGATGGGGGTGTTTTATTTGCCAGTCCGGCCAGCTATGCCCCTTTACACAGCCTAAATTGTCAGTGACATTATAAGACTCTATACTAAGAACAGAGATGTTAGTATAAAATAGAAAAGAAAAACTTAAATATGAAAACTTAAAATAAAAGAAAAAAAAAAAAAAATAAATGGAATAAAAATATATAAATATAAATAAATATAAAATAGAAAAGTGTATTAAATAGAGATAGGTTGAGGGGGAAGTTAATGACCCGTTGGGGGAAAAGAATTTAGCCAGTCCAGCAAGCTAAGCCCCGTTTCATAGCTGAGAGCGGTCATTAACTTCCCGAAGATATCCTGAAAGCAATAATTTGATTAGGGAGAGAGAGGTCTCATTAGAGAACCCATGGTAAAGGCTATTATACTGAACGCATAAAATACGAAATTGGTTGTGCATAGCGTAATCTGTTGTGCACGTTTTCAAAAATAAAGAGCGAAAGTTTCTAGTGGGTCTGGAAGGCATAGAGAAACGAAGTTGACTTAAAAGAAAAGAAGAATCTATATCGCCAGCAATCAACTTTTGCAGGAAGCAACACCAAGGACTATCCTACGAATTCTTTAACGATGGGAGGCTAAAGAGAAGAAGCCTACTGGAATATGAAGGCAAGCGAAGATTACTATCCCAATTTAAGCCTCGTAAGGCAAAAAGCAGAAACTGCTTCTGAGCAGATTCAATACGATCCTGGTTATTTCTATACTGGGGGCTCCATATACAAGAGCAGTATTCTAAGATAGGGCGGACAAGAGAAGTGTACAGAGTTTTCGTAACGTAAGGATCGTTAAACTCTTTAGACCAACGTTTAATGAAACCGAGAACACCTTTGGCTTCATTAACAATAGTAGCAATATGAAGGCCGAATGAGAGTTTCGAGTCAAAAAGAACACCAAGGTCCTTGACTGTGAAAATACGTTGCAACGGGGTATTGTCAATTGAGTATCTGGTAATGCAGGGACTATTACGGCTGAAAGACATAAACATACATTTAGAACAATTGAGAAGCAACTGATTAGTAATACACCAAAGTTGCATTGAATTTAAATCATCTTGTAAGCAAGTATGATTCAGAGAATGACAATAAGAGAAAATAAGTTTCACATCGTCCGCGTACATGAGAATACGAGAATGTGATAAGACAGAGGGAAGATCATTTATAAAAAGAGTAAAGAGTAAAGGACCAAGATGACTACCCTGTGGTACTCCAGAAGTAACCTGGACTTGTTTCGAGGTAGCCCGTCTTAGGAGGACTCTTTGTGTCCTACCCTTTAAATAAGAAGAAATCCAAGATAAAAGAGAGGGAGTGAAACCAATACGGTCAAGCTTGAGAAGTAAAAGGTCATGGTGTACAGAGTCGAAAGCTTTGCTGAAGTCCGTGTAAATGACGTCCGTTTGCATTTTTGAGAGGAAAGCATCATGTACCAAGGTTGTGAATTCTAATAAATTGTTCATAGTTGATCGATTTTTTACGAAGCCGTGTTGAGCAGGAGATAAGATTGATTTGCGAAATGTTGCAAAGACAGAGTAATAATTTTTTCAAATAATTTAGGGATAGCGGACAATTTTGCAATGCCCCTATAATTTTCAATATTGGACTTCCCACCTTTTTTGTGAAGATGGATAATAAGCGATTCTTTCCAAAGGGATGGAAAGACAGAAGATTCAAGGGATAGATTAAAAAGCTTAAGCAATGGGCGAAGAAGAGAAGCACTACACTTCCGCCCAGTACATTTTTCTAGCGGAGATATGTCTTTTTTTGGCGGAGATATGTCGTTTTAAAGCGACATATCTCCGCGCGGAGCTATGTCGCTAGGAAACGACATATCTCCGCCGTTTAACAAACGACATATCTCCGCGCGGAGCTATGTCGCTAAGAAACGACATATCTCCGCCGTTTAACAAACGACATATCTCCGCGCAGAGCTATGACGTTTAACAAACGACATATGTATCTCCGCGCGGAGCTATGACGTTTTGAAACGACATATCTCCGCGCAGCGACTTTAAGCAAATTATGTCGGTATACCAACGAAAAATAAAGAAATCAAGTAAGAAATGCAATAGAAAAGAAATAGGCAGGGAAGACAAAAACGCGGCAACGCACATGTACATGTATTTCTTTATTTATTCACCTCTTTATTTTCAACTTGATTCTTAACTGTAAATGCACAGGAAGAAACAATTTTCTAATGGTGTATACAAAGCTACCGCATAGTTTGTAAATTATTTTTAAATTTGGAAGTCACATTCATTAATCAAAAATTGGTGAAACATTCCTTGCAGTATTTAAAGTAATATAAACTTAAAATTTAATTTGTACCTAAGTAGAATATTTTTTTTTTTTTTTTTTATTTTTAATTTTGTGAACAGATAATTTTTTCGGTGTAATAGACAAAGTGTGCGTGGCGCGCGCCAACTAGAACCACGAGCTTAGTGGAAGCTTACAATTTGAATTTGGGCAATAAAATTCCAGCTAATGGGCACTTTTTTAAGTTTGTCCAATGTCTGATTGATGCAGAGTACGAGAAAAGTCGCGAATTCGCTTTTACTTTTTCAAAATGGTGGTAATGGAAATCAGCCACAGAAGAAGAACCTTCGTGTAAGTAGAATACATTTTAAGTGAATCACATTAAATAGTATGTTAACTCAATTATTTTTGTTCTCAGGATCGGTCAGAAAAAATTATGAACGCAATGGATCTTTTCGAAAGAGGTGAAATAGATATACAGGCATTTCTGACATGCACTGTTTCGCTTGCTGACCGCTTTTCGAAGCAGGACTTCCTTGAAAGTGTGGATAATGAAGACAATTTAACCGGAATGTCTTCTGTTATGTCATCATCCACATCGTCACTTTCATCGAATGAATCGAATTTAAGTCAGATATCTGATAAATCGTTAGTGAAAATGAATCCATGCAATGTGTGCCTAAACAACCCAAAGTCTGTGTTGCCTCGCCCATGTAACCACGTTAACATTTGTGGCACATGTTGGGATCACATTGTGGCCCACAATCAAGCAAAAGAAGACTTGGAAGAGGAAGAAAATGACAAGCCAAAATGTCCAACCTGCAACCAAAATGTCGAAGAGGCAATACGCAATGTTTTTATTTATAATTAACTCTAACAATATACAAGAAAATTGAAGAGAGCTGCTTTATTTCTGTGTATTGAACTGTTGCACAAAAATTATTAAACATGTTTTATTTTGAATAAATTCATTCGTTTTTTTTGGGAAGAGATACATACATCGTTTTAAAAGTTTTATTATAAAAAAAAACCGAAGGCCTTGGAATAATAATTCCAATAATATTCGGCATGCCGAAGAATGCTTTCTTATTTTTTTCTTTTCTTTGGTTATTTGTATTTTTCGTTAATGTATCGACATAATTTGCTTAAAATCGCTGCGCGGAGATATTTCGTTTCTTACCGACATAGCTCCGCGCGGAGCTACGACGTTCCGAAACGACATATCTCCGCCGCAACAAAAACGACATAGCTCCGCGCGGAGCTACGACGTTTTGGAACGACTTATCTCCGCGCGGAGCTATGACGCTTAGAAACGACTTATCTCCGCGCGGAGATATGTCGTTTGTGTTACGGCGGAGATATGTCGTCGGAGATATGTCGCTACCCCGTCAGCACTCAAGCCAGACCTTTTATATTTTTTATAATATTTAGATTTATTATTTTGTAAAGACGATAGTCTTGGAGTGAACCAAGGGGGCTTAGAAGAGACGGACAACGGAGTAGAGTTAGGGACACATTCGTCCAATAGAGAATTTAAGGTGCTATAAAAAAATTTCAGGGCAATATTTATATCAACCGCATCATATAAAAAAGAAAAGAAAGAAAAGACCAATCAGTTGCCAGAATACGATGATTTAACAATGAGTAATTTCCTTTGCGAAAGCAACGGCGAGGCAAGTTAGACACTAAAGGAGAAGACATAACAGGATTGCTAACAGACAATGTAACTTCTAAGGTAGGATGATATGCATCCTCTGGGACAGACAGAGGGGATGACCTAGAGACATTGGCAATACAGTCGTTGTTAATAAATACAAGATCGAGAGTTCTACTCAAATAATTAGATATTGAATTAATCTGAAATAATGGAAGGTCAAGCATGGCTTCTAAGAAGTCATGCTGGGCAGATGGCACAAGATAATTTATATTGTCGGATGAAGACCAGAATATGCTGGGTAAATTAAAATCACCCATTACGATAAAAAATATCATTGTCACGGACATGAGTAGAGACTTCTTTGATATAGATATTTTATTTTATTTATTAATAGATATTTCATCAGAATTTAGTTTTTTGGATCGACAGAATTATTCGTTGAAAAGGATAGAGCTTGGAGGTTAACAGGTACAGGCAGATTTCTTTTTTTTGGCAAAAACTCATGAACAACCGTATGAGGGGGCCAAAATTTGGGATCGCAGATAATTGGAAACAAATCTTGAGAAACATTAATTTTAAAAGAAGATATTTCGCGAGGAGAAGAAAAAGTTAAATTTCGTAATAGGAACACTTTTTGCGAATTTTCAGAAAATCATAATTTAAATATATTTTGTTATTTTCGTTGCAAATGAAAAAGTTACAAATCAGTCCCTGGTGTGTCAATTTGACACATATGGAAAATTACAGGCACTGTTACCTACTATGTACTACCAGAAATGGTTGGCATTGTGTTTCTACTTCTTGTAATTCAAAACTGATTTGGAAACTGGAGCTGATACACCGACTGTTAAAATGAGGAGGTGGAAGGGGTTGCAGAGCCAGCTATAGCACTTTTTGTCAAAGTAATGAGTCACGCTGGAGCAACCATTCTGCCAAATGCGATAGGTGCATAAAGTTCATCGTTTTGTTCTGGGCGAGATGGATCCAAAGAATATATAGATATATATATTATATATTACATGGGGAATCAACAGGAGAAATATTCAGACAATCGCTTGGATTTGGAGACAAGGATAGCATTGGAGACAGTTCCACATTACCAGGCATGAATGAAGATGAAGAGGGTGAAGGGGCAGACATTAAAGGAACATTCAAAAATTCTGACTCTAAACGGCGATTAGACAATGACTCAAATTAATATTATTGAGAAGATCCAAACTCGAGTCAATGTCAGTCATAAGCATATTTGCCGACTTTTTTAGTTTTAAAAACTGATTTCTCACAGAATTATACATACTAGAGGAATCAATTTGCTTATCAATGCACATAGGGCATGACCAACGGACGCCACCACAGCCCTTTTTGGCTACAGCATTAATCTTGTCACACTCACGCCCATTAATACCTGCACATTTAGCATGCATAAAATTCTCACACAACCAGCAATTAACAAATAGAGGCTGTGCTGAATAGTCGGACTGCTTAAATGAACAAGGCTTTTTGCAGCACGACATATTTGCAACTGGGGTCAAACTTACGAAAATAGATTGCAAGAGCACAGAACGGACAATAACAGCGCACAGAAGATCTAAGAGCAAACGAACAAATTAAGAGAAATCGTAACACAAATAGTTCTTGTTTGGAGCTACTGCGTTAGTAAAGGTGCGTGATAGATTTGGACAGTTTCAACTAGCACGTGCACTTTTAGATTCCGGGTCGCAAATAAATTTCACTACAGAGGACTTAGCACAGCGTTTACGCTTGCATAGAAATGAGTCTTGCATTAATATTACCACTGTTGGAAAAAATGACTCTGTAGTACGCCATAAAGTGCACACGTCAATTCATTCTCGGGTCAATTCTCATAGTTTTGCCACAGATTTCTGGGTTTTAAAGTCAATATCTACATATCAACCAGATCATGAGGTAAATTTTGCCCAATTGAGTATCCCAGCAAACATTGAGCTGGCAGATCCTCGGTTCTACAAGCCCGCAAAGGTTGATTTACTGCTTGGCACAGAAATCTTTTTTGATTTATTGAGTGTAGGCCAAATAAAAGTTAATTCCCAGCATCCACTTATACAAAAAACCTTGTTTGAATGGATTGTGTCGGGAAAGTACACTAGAAGTCTATCGGATAGAGCTCAGGTGTGCAGCGTCACCGTCGCCGAAAACAACTGCTCTCTCGACTCTCTGGTGGAACGATTTTGGGAAATGGAACAAGCTCCAGAGAGATCGAAGGCTGTATATACAGCTGAACAGGTTGCCTGCGAACAAAAATTTAAGCAGACCGTAAAGAGGCTTGCGTCAGGTCGTTTCGAGGTCAAGCTGCCCTTTAAAAATGTCCATTGTTGTTGCCTCGAAATTCTCAATTCGTTAAGTTGTTTCTTCGTAATTTGCATCAAACACATTATCACGCAGGTGCCAAGGTGATGGTTTCACTGCTAAAGGCCTATTCCCAGCAGCTCCGAAACGGAATTTGTATGTGCAACTATATATAAAAAAAACAGTTGTCAGAAATTTTCCTGTCTGTGTTCCGTTTTTAAATTCCCAGCAATCATCAGAAAAGTTAATCGATAGTTGCGATAGTGTAACTATTGTTGATTCCATAATCAGCTTTTCTTAAAAACGGAATAATAGCTTCACAATTATTTCGGGCAGCATCAAAAATGGACGCGCAAAATAAATTGAAGCGAAAGCGAAAAGAAAACTTTGTTGAAAATAGCATAAATAAATGCAATAAAAGTTAATGAACCAATTTGGAATATAAAGTCCAAAAAAAAACTGCGACCAAATTGCTATAAGAAGCGCCTGGGAATGTGTTGGCGCGGAAATAAATAAAGATGGTGAGTTGATTGTTTACCTTTATAATAGGCATTTATTTAAAAAAAAATATATAAATTTTTAGTTGCCGCCTGCAAGACCGCGTGGAACAGGTTGAAGGACAGCTTGCGTTACCATCGCAATAAACAATTAAAAAGTGGAAGCGCTGGTGGAACCCGGCAGAAACAGCCAGGGATGGGGGACGCCATAGATTGGGAATTTGCCCAATATATGGATTTTTTGCCAAGTTTGGCTGCGGAGAGGACAACAACACGCAGCGATTTAGTAGAGAATGAGAGCCCAGCATATTGCTCGACACCTTTGGCGTCACCGGCTGCCAACTCTTTGGAGTTCCTACTTGACGAAAGCAGCGCAAATGTAACAACCATCGAACCCGCCACATCTGGTTCTTATAGTTACAGCAGAAAGAAGTCCAAGGCCAAGGAGGTGGACCAAACCGATCAGGAACTGGTGGGCATTTTAGATACATACCTTAATGCCCCAAAACCTGCCAATCGGGATATATTTCCATTTTGGAATAGTCTCTTAAGTCGACTACCGCCAAACGAAGCCACTGATGTGGAAATAGAAATAACTAATTTTATTCATAGTAGAATTATTCTGAAACTATTTAATATGTATAAGATAATTTACATACATATGTATGTATAAGTTGTCACAAAACTTACGTCGTTTTTGTAGCGTCCATTTTCACCCCTTTTAAGTAAATATGGGTTCACCCAACATTTACGGCGCGGCAAGATTCGTTGTAGCTCATTAGCTTTCCTCCTTCTCCTTAGAATAATGTAAGCAGTTAATGCCACTATTTCACTATTTTCCACGTTTTTTTTATTTATTTTTCTACACAATGAACAATTTAATCAAACAAGGTGACCAACTGTTTCCATTTTTCCATACAAATATTTGGCACAGCTGGTCACTCTAACTTTATGTGGAACCTATCGAAAAAATGTACTACTTTTCAAAAATGCAATTTTTATACTCGATACCGAAGGTAAAGAGTATATTGGGTTTGTGCAATGTCCGTCTGTATGAACGCAACTTTTTTCCACACCCTTCAAGCTAGAGACTTGAAACTTTGCAAATGTCTTTATCTATGGCCGGGACAGATAAAGTGTCAAGATTGGGGTTATACGATAACTGGGAGGCTGGCAAATCGATAAATTCGATAACTCAAAATCGATAAATCCACCGTTTCCGCACACCCTTACAGTTAGAGCTACCAAATTTGGTAGGAAGATAGCTACTGGCATCCCCGAAAAAATTGCATCTTTAATCTGCATCTGCAAATTTTAGGGCCACGCCCACCCATTCCGCCCCCAGCCCTTCGCAGTATGAAATCAAAAACGCCTATATCTACCTCAGTTTTTGAGCTACAGCCACCAAATTTTACGCCAAGATAGGTGATGACGATCCCCAAAAAACTGCATCAATACTTTGGATGCCACGCCCAGCCATACCGCCCTTGCCAACCCCAGCCGCCCCAACTTTTCGGTAAAAACGGGAATGCGTGTATCTTTCATGGTGTTTGAGCTACAGTCTCCAAAATCGGTAGGAAGATAACTGGTAGTGACCCCCAAAGATATCTTGGTGCCACGCCTACCCCAAGCCCCCCTTCCCCAACTTTTAAAAACTTTGAGCTAGAGTCACCAAATTTGGTAGGAAGATTGCAATTGGCATTCCACAAAGATCTGCATCAAAAATTTGGATCCACGCCCACCAAAAACGCCCGCAGCCTCCTTTCCCTTCCCTTAACAAACTTTGAGCTAGAGTCACCAAATTTAGCAGGAAGATAGCTGGTGGTATCCCCATCTGTATCAGACAATCTTTGATGCAGCGTACACCCCGGCTGCAACCGTACCCCTTTGCAAAGAGGCCTCTTTTTACCGGTTTTAATACTGGTATCGAGTATATCGCAGTCGGTTGCGTCCGACTGCAACGTTTCCACTTGTTTTTGCTGGGAATGGGCCTTAAAGCTGGCCATACACGGTGAACATGTTAGTGTGATTTGTTGGTGTTGGGGTGAAAATCACTCGTGTATGGGCAAGTTGGCCAACATGTGCGCGGTTTAAGATCTTGTTCGTAAACCGCCAACTTGCTGCCCAACATGTTGGTCGTGTATGGGCTAGTTTTCAACAAATTTGTTTGTTTACCAACATGCTCGTCGTGTATGGGCTTGTACGACAACAATTCGTCAGTTTTATATGAATTTCATAGGGTGAACATGTCGAGAGCATAACAAAAATTTCACGGAAGATTTTATTGAAGCGCTCAAAAACCAACCATCTCTGTGGAAGGTAAAAAGCGATGAATATAAAAATAAACTGGAAAAAAATAAAGCGTGGAACGAACTTCTGGAAATGTCTGAAGAAGCCAATCATTCGTCCATTTCCTTTTTCTTTGTTTCTTTTTCTTTTCTTCAGTGCACAAATAAATCACTCGTGCGTCGTCCGCACTTCTATCGGTCATCTTCTCTATTCAACAATCACACAGAAAATGAAGTTTATGAACATGTTGGCTCGTGTATGGCGAAGCGACGCCCAACAAATCACACCAACATGTTCACCGTGTATGGCCAGCTTAAGGCAGCAGATTTGAGTAATCAATGCTCGAGAGGCGTGCACAAAGGTTGTTAGGAAGTGCGTCCACTGTTTTCGGTATAAGCCCATACTACTTGGGCAAATAATGGGCAATTTGCCGGCCGATCGCGTGAGGCAAGCTCGCCTTTTCTTGATTTGTGGAGTCGATTTTTGCGGACCATTTTATGTCTCGTTAAAGTTACGTGGGAAGCCACCTATAAAAACTTATGTGGCAGTCTTCGTGTGTTTCACGTCAAAGGCCGTTCACCTTGAGCTTGTTGTTGATCTTTCCACTGACAGTTTTTATACTCGATACCAAAGGTAAAGAGTATATTGGGTTTGTGCAATGTCCGTCATGGTGTCTGTCCGTCTGTCTGTCTGTATGAACGCAACTTTTTTCCACACCCTTCAAGCTAGAGACTTGAAACTTTGCAAATGTCTTTATCTATGGCCGGGACAGATAAAGTGTCAAGATTGGGGTTATACGATAACTGGGAGGCTGGCAAATCGATAAATTCGATAACTCAAAATCAATAAATCCACCGTTTCCGCACACCCCTACAGTTAGAGCTACCAAATTTGGTAGGAAGATAGCTACTGGCATCCCCGAAAAAATTGCATCAAAAATTTTAGGGCCACGCCCACCCATTCCGCCCCCAGCCCCCCCCGCAGTTTGAAATCAGAAACGCCTATATCTACCTCAGTTTTTGAGCTACAGCCAGCTACAGCGGGAATGCGTGTATCTTTCATAGTGTTTGAGCTAGAGTCTCCAAACTTGGTAGGAAGATAACTGGTAGTGACCCCCAAAGATATCTTGGCGCCACGCCTACCCCAAGCCCCCCTTCCCCAACTTTTAAAAACTTTGAGCTAGAGTCACCAAATTTGGTAGGAAGAATGCAATTGGCATTCCACAAAGATCTGCATAAAAAATTTGGATCCACGCCCACCAAAAACGCCCGCAGCCTCCTTTCCCTTCCCTTAACAAACTTTGAGCTAGAGTCACCAAATTTAGCAGAAGATAGCTGGTGGTATCCCCATCTGTATCAGACAATCTTTGATGCAGCGTACACCCCGGCTGCATCCGTACCCCTTTGCAATCAGGCTTCTTTTTACCGGTTTTAATACTGGTATCGAGTATATCGCAGTCGGTTGCGTCCGACTGCAACGTTTCCACTTGTTTTATCTGTTTTCAAAAGGTTCGTCGGAAGGAGGGGTCTTGCAGAGAAGATCTACAGCGACAACGCCACCAACTTCGTAGGAGCCAGCAGAGTCCTCGAGGAGTTGAACGAAGCGTTCCACCACAGCAAGGATCCCCTGATAACCTACGCAGCTCAGAAAGGAGTCGAGTGGTCGTTCATCCCACCGCGGTCCCCACATTTCGGCGGACTATGGGAGGCAGCCGTCAAGGCCGCCAAGCATCGGTTGCTACGAGGGGTAGGCAACGCCAAGCTCAGCGCAGACGAGTTGAACACTCACCTAGTGGAAGTCGAGGCCCTGCTCAACTCTCGCCCAATCGCATCGCCAGGCAACGATCCCAGCGATGGAGATCTCACGCCAGGCCACTTGCTAATCGGGCAGCCTCTTCTTTCGCTGCCCTCAGAGTTGGAAATCGGCGGAAGCTGCAGCAAGGCCAGCTTCGGATATTTGAAGCGGTGGCGAATGCTATCAGCACTCAAGCAGCAGTTTTGGCAGAGCTGGTCCAAGGATTACCTGGCCAGTCTGCAGCAGCGCAACTCATGGAACACCGTGGGCCAAGATCTAACGACAGGCTGTCTAGTTCTCATTCACGAGGACAATCTGCCGCCGCAGCGATGGCTAACAGGTCGCGTGGTGGCAACAATACCAGGCGACGATGGTAAAGTGCGTGTGGCTGGGGTTCGGACTACAGGAGGCATTATCAAGCGCGCAAAACACAAGTTGGCTTTGCTCCCAATAAACAGAACGGATGAAGGAGTTAAAGCGCCAGAGGCCTTTAACGGGGCCGGAATGTTAGCACAGTAATTCAGTTATTATATTTATAGTATTATATTGTAAAATAATGAAATTGTTAAATGAAGTAAAGACGATTGAATTTTGTTAGTCGAATGTAAATATGAGCGTAATTATGTTTTTTCACTCATGTTATTAACATAGTAACTCTTATAATGTAACATAGTTAAGTCACTCATTCTTAGTTCTTAAGCTTCTCACTGTGTTCTATAATCGCTGTAATTTAGTTGCTCATTACCGCTTGAAATCGCTGGTTGCGCCAGCGCATTAAAAATCTTGGAATTTGAAACATCGATGTGCATTATTTCTTGGCCACAGCTAGATCGCTAAGCCGCAGTCTCATTATTAAGTTTATATCGTAAAAAACCTTATGATTTTTTACCCTTTTTTACCCATTTCGGGGTTTAAATATAACTGTGAATGCAAAAGATTTGTTGTTGCTGTTTTTGTCTATCGCTTCAGGCTTATTATAAGCCGTTGTATGCACACACGAATTTGAAACAACAAAGAAGGACTAAGAGGAATGCGATTGGCTTAAGAGCATGAAAATGTGATATTGTTCTGTAGATGAGATCAATTCACATAAATAACAGTAACTCTTTCACTCTCAGAGAATTTTACAATTTTTACTTTAGTTTGCCATTTGCGCATTGCTTCATTTTATTTCTAAAAGTGATACAAGAATGAACGGACAAAATTATTGGGGTGCTTTGCCTGCTGTGGCCCTGCCACAGTTTTATATGCAGCCGCTGCAGCCACAGCAGCAACAGTTTCAGCTATCTTCCTTTCAAATTTGGTGACACTAGCTCAAAGTTTGTTAAAGGTGGGGGAAGGGGGGCTGGGCGAGTTATGGGTGGGTATGGCATCCAAATTATTCCTGCAGATCTTCTTGGGATGTCAATTGCTATCTTCCTACCAAATTTGGTGACTCTAGCTCAAAGTTTGTAAAAGGTTGGGGAAGGGTGCTGTGGGCGTTATGGGTGGGCCTGGCTATAAAATATCTTTGGATGTCACTACCAGTTATGGGCGCGGCATCCAAAGTTTTGATGCAGTTTTGAGGATCGTCATCACCTATCTTGGCGCTAATATTGGTGGCTCTAGCTCAAAAACTGAGGAAGATATTGGCGTTTTTGATTTAAAACTGCGGGGGGCTGGAGACGGAATAGGTGGGCGTCACACCAAAATTTGTTTATTCAATTTTTTTGGGGATGCCAGTAGCTATCTTCCTACCACATTTGGTAACTCTAACTGTAAAGGTGTACGGAATAGGTAGATTTATCGATTTTGAGTTATCGAATTTATCGATTTGCCAGCCCCCCAGTTATCGTAGAACCCCAATCTATAAGCTTGTGGAAAAGTTGCGAACTTACAGACGGACGGACAGACTGACAGACGGACAGACACCATGACGGACATTGCACTAACCCAATATACTCTTTACCTTCGTAAAAAAAATTTTTAGACATGCTTTTTTACGGTTTCTTGCATAATCGATTTTTCACCATCATCCATGCATTACCCAAATATCAAACATAATTTTGCAAAAACTAACAAATAAAAAAAAAAATGAAAATAAAAAATTTCAAATACAAAAATTTAAAAACATGTATTGTCATCTGAAACACATCTTTGGTGAGCTCTAGGTAGTCGGGAACTTGGTGAAAATTTGATTGCAAGATTCCGAGACAAACAGACAAACAAGTCAATTTAAATAAAAGCATGTAAAGAGTCGGACAATTAGTTAAAAAATCAAAGCTCCACAATAAAAGTTTAATAAATTAGCCTTGTCGAAAATAATAAAAATGGAAGAAAGCTTTTTCCGCTGGTCGGTAAACTGAAGCCGGTTAATATAGTAGCTGTTCAGTAAGCCTGACCCCATAAAATGATAATAGTGGTTTTATTTGGGATTCGATATCGTGTATATCGCGCGCAAGTCAATATTCTTTCATATTATCAATTCCGGTTCCTAACACACCCATGTAATCGATAGCGAAACAATTTTGAATTTTAAAACCTAATCCAAAAACTGTAGACAAAATATAATCAGATGAGAAACACCGGAGGTATCGAAGATTGAAGTTAGGTGAAGCATTCAGTTGCGCAGTCTTTTCGCAGCATTTTCGCTTTATTGATTTAAGAGCAGATGACATTTAAATGAAATCAAAATTAATTAAAATAAAAAAAAAATAATTAACATAATTAAATTAAATATATTATAGAATTATTATTTGGCACTCCATCAGGACCAGGCAAGTAGCCGGGCTTGATAGAGTTAAGGTCACTTAGGAGCGTACACTCAGTTATAACTGGAACATTTATGCAATTTGATGTTTGAACTTGAAAAGGATAGGAATTAAATGATTGAAAATACTCAGCAAATAGATCGGCCACTGCCTGATCAGAACTGGCTTTCGTATTATCGAGGTAAACTGAGAAAGGCAAGCATGACAATTTACGTTTTGAGTTAACAAATTTATGAAACTGTTTAGCATCATTATAAGATCATTAGACTCACCTTAACCGTAATTTTAATAAATTACATTTAAATTGCACATCCATTGGATTTAAATATTCCGGCGTTATCTTGTCGACATCCTCTTCCATAAAAGGCGATGCTCCTAGCAAAGCGCTTAATCTGTCGTAAATTGAAATATCAAAATCAGTAGTACAGTCGTCTAAAGTGCATTCAATTGTGGTACTACATGTGTTGTAGCTTTGCTTGAAAAGATACGTGGAAATATGTGAGAGAATAATTTCTGGTCTTGTGTGGTAACCATCTTGACAATTCTGAAAAAAAGGATTTTATGCTGTTAAAATTTTATTTTGTCCTTTTACGAAGACTAAACTAAGTATGAGAGATTTGGGTAATAGCCCCTGGCAGTGCGTCAGGAAACAGGCCAACCACATACTATTCAGTCACAATTTTCAATTATTTAAATAACCCCCATAATTCAATGACATCGAGCCCGCCGTCGCACCGTGGCGCCCGGCAAAAATCAAAAATCGCATGTTCCCCAAAAAACTATTGAATGAACTGTACCTACATTATTTTCCAACGATTTCAATTCTGCCATCCTTAATACAACCAGATTTTTTGTTTATATATGTATATATGGTTATTAATAATATATATATATATATATATATATATATTATTTATATACGCAACCGACTGCGATATACTCGATACCAGTATTAAAACCGGTAAAAAGAGGCCTGATTGCAAAGAGGTACGGATGCGGCAGGGGTGTGAGCTGCCTCAAAAATTTTCTGATACAGATGAGGATGCCATCATCTATCTTCCTGCCAAATTTGGTGACACTAGCTCAAAGTTTGTTCAGGGTTGGGGAAGGGGGCTGGTGGCGTTTTGAGTGGGCGTGGCATCCAAATTTTTGATGCAGATCTTTGTGGAATGCCAATTGCAATCTTCTTACCAAATTTTATGACCTTAGCTCTAAGTTTGTAAAAGTTGGGAAAGGGGGGCTGAGGGTAGGCTTCTTGGGGGTCACTACGAGTTATCTTCCTACCAAATTTGGAGACTTTAGTGCAAACACTATTAAAGATACACGCATTCCCGCTTTTAACGAAAAGTTGAGGTGCCTAAGGTGGGCAAGGGCGGTATGGGTGGGTGCGGCATCCAAAGTTTTGATGCAGTTTTTTGAGGATCGTCATCACCTATCTTGGCGCAAAATGGCTGTAGCTCAAAAACTGAGGTAGAAATAGGCGTTTTTGATTTCATACTGCGGGGGGCTGGGGGCGGAATGGGTGGGCGTGGCCCTAAAATTTTTTCGGGGATGCCAGTAGCTATCTTCCTACCAAATTTGGTAGCTCTAACTGTAAGGGTGTGCGGAAACGGTGGATTTATCGATTTTGAGTTATCGAATTTATCGATTTGCCAGCCTCCCAGTTATCGTATAACCCCAATCTTGACACTTTATCTGTCCCGGCCATAGATAAAGACATTTGCAAAGTTTCAAGTCTCTAGCTTGAAGGGTGTGGAAAAAAGTTGCGTTCATACAGACGGACAGACGGACAGACTGACAGACGGACAGACACCATGACGGACATTGCACAAACCAAATATACTCTTTACCTTCGGTATCGAGTATAAAAAGACAGATCTGACGGAAAAAAAGGGGAATTGGCAACACTCGAGCCACCCAGCTCTGCTGTTAATATGAGCGCGGGAGATATGACGTTTTAAAACGACATATCTCCTCGCGGCAATTATTGTATTGTATTTAGTAATAATAGAGAATAAAGGGTTGGAAATTCGAACCTTTTGCAATTAAGACAATATACTTCATATATACTATCACCATTTCATATTCTTTATCTCCAATGTTGCAATTTTAGATATTTTCAATTGTAAAGAAAGTATTGAAAGCATAAGTATTTGCAACTATACAAAATATTTAATTTTAAGATGTTTACACATCTCCCGCGTGATCGGACTCACATTGGTTTTTTTTCTCTAAAAGATCATTTTATTCTCTTAGGTATATGTTCTCTTCATTAGTATTGAATATGTCGTCTGTTGAACATTCATTGCATAAGGGTACGTATTAATAGTGGTTTGGGCTCGTATATAAAATAGATAAAATACACACGCAAAGCGTACTTGTTTTTCAAAGTAAAATCTTTTTACAGATCTTGCATTTGTATAGCAGCTTTATGTTATTGTTCTCCGATCGGACAAATGAAAATATGATATTAACCAAAGTTTCAGCTAGATATTGCTAAATATTTAACTTTGCTCTGTGTATACAACTTTTTTTTTAAATTGTTAATTGATGAGAGTTGGGATCTAAAAATGGTGTCAATAATGCTTCCCAGTTATCGTTGCAGTTATCGTTGCAGTCAGACGCTACCGACTTAATACCTCTTTAATAACGGTTAGAAAGAGGCCTGATTGCAAAGGGGATTGGACTCGGGAGGGGAGTACGATGCTTTCAAAAATTGGCTGATGCAGTTCTCTCGTGGCACCCAATGTTTAGATGCAGTTTTTAGGGGGACGTCATCTCCTATCTTGGTATTGATGGGCGTGGCATCCAATACAAGACTTTGACGGAAAAATTGAGACATACATATGTTTCATGGCGGGGAGGGGCTCATTGAGCCTATTAAATTTTGAGAATTATATTGGAAGTTTAAAACACTGTCAAGCACTGGGTATAATCTCTTATATATACATCTATCTTCTATATACATAAAAATCAATGCCACTTTTCGTTGTAATTTTATAACTCAAGAACGGACTCACCTATCCAAACTAAATGTTTAGACTTTGTTTGGACTATTTAGCAGATGGTTTGATGAGTGAAGTTTGCACAAAATCGGTCGAGCGGTTCTTCATTTATCACATTTTTTGTAACAAATGAATTCAACAAATAGCGGATCATTATCTTAACGGCGATTTTGCTGTCAAATTGAAAATTTTTTTCAAATTGTCAGCGAAAATTATAGCTTTGTTTTTATATTTTTAAACATATTGTTGAGAACATTCTTACAAACGGTGAGTCCTGATTAGTACAAATTTTTTTTTTTTACACAAACGGTATTTTGTAATCTTTTGAAGTGAATTAAATGTATTTATGTGTGTTTCTTTCAGAGCTCGCAAAAGACTCTCAACACTTTTTTTTGTTGCAGTCCCCTTGCCTAAAAGAACGAAAAAGCAAGTAAGAAATACAATTAAAGGCTCCGCGGATATGGTGCTATTTTCTTATTACACACCGTTGAGCTTTAAGGCGATCGTCAATAGGCACGATTTTACGTATGCCGACAAGCGACCAATTTACCTTATAGAACAATTATTATCTTTTCTGCATCGAGGATATTTGACCATAATTCAATATTATGAAGAAATTGAAAAGACGCTTCTTTTAAACAAAAAATTAATGAGTGTTCGAACTCACTAGCGATGTGTTAACAATTGAAAACCATTCAAATTTACTTTTTGTTTTGCTTTTGACCGCCACCAGCAGAACAACAAAGCGCGCACATGCATACGCATAAATACGCACAGACACACACAAACACTTACAGACAAACATAGCGAACTTCTTTAATAAGTGAATGATGAGTGTGGGATATCTTACCTAGTTTATTTGCTATATTAATTGATTAATTAATTAATATTATTAAACTATTTTAGTAATTTCTCGATTATTTGCTAAGCGCTAACTTATGCTTACTAAGTATGCAATTATTGCATATATATTATATCCTCAGTAGCACTTATATAATATTAGGGTACATAACATTCATCATTCGTCAGTTCATTTTCTTATTCTTATTCTTATTATAGAAGTCCGCTATGTTTGTTTGTAAGTGTGTGTGTGTTTTGTGTCTGTGCATTCACGAAGAAGCAAAACAGAATTGCCTTGGACGAATGATGATTGCTGCATACCCTAACTAGCTTATTTGCTATATTTATCAATTAATCAATTAATATTATTAAACTATTTTAGTAATTTCTCAACTGTTTGCTAAGCGCCAACTTATACTAATCAAAGTATGCATTTATAGCAAATATATTATTGAAGTACATGTCCACAATAGCACTTATAATTTATTAGGGTATTCAACAGTCATCATTCTCTTTGCTTAACAGCTGCATGGCTCGACCGTCCCGGGTTGGGGCTGCACCAAGCACCAATACTATCATACTTATTTTGAGCAGAGAAAATGTTTTTACAACAAACACATACTATTTGCTATGTTAACGCTGCGAAAAGTTTTGTGAAAGCGTTGAGATAACGCGGTGTGAGGTTTGCATGTATTGAACCGCTTGGTTTTTGCTACCCGCGCCTATAGATGTTAACACTTCAAAAAATTAATGGCGTATAATTTAACCCTAGCTGCCTCTATTAACGAAAAATATAGAGCAGATGCATTATACCCACATATTTAACTAAAGTTATACCAAGCTATGCTTATACAGACGGAAATGAAATCAACTCGCCGGTTTGTGCTGATTTCAAATATACATATAATGGTGCGGTTTTTCTTATATGTACTTTTAATATTTTTGCACATCTTAATAAATGTCAATTTTTTTTGGTACATAGCGTACAATTTCTACGGTACAAAAGGTAATCAATACTCACATTTTTTCTGTCAAACAAAATAAGGTGAGTTTCGGTGTTGTCCAGTACTTCACTGAAGTCACACATTGTTGCTGATAATGTTCTTTTTGAAGACAACTCATTACAAAGCCTTTGTTGATTTCCATTAACTAAAAGGGTGGAGACCATTAACAACAGATAGTTATGGTTTAATATTGGTATGCCGCGCTCTTTAAAGCTATTTCCCATGTATGTGTTTGGAAAAAAATTATTAGCAATATTGGAATACTTCATGAAACTGTCATTGGTATATATACTGTTTGGCCCATAACAACATGTTAAGTTTTCAAAAAGTATATCGTTATGTAGGATAACGCCAACAATTTTTAAAATTTGAATTTTAAATTTCAGAATTTCACCAGATTTTTCTACGGTATTATTATTTTTTTGAGCAGTTCTACATGACGTTGTTATGCTATTTGTAGATGTTGAGGACATATCAGAATTCGATATTTTTATCTTATTTATATCGGCATACAAATACTCTGATTTATTATAAGTATCTCCCTCAGAACACCAATCTCCATCTTTTTCAATATTTCCTGTCATTTTTGTGTTGCAATGTGGATACGAACTTTGTGTGTTCAAATTCGAATATTGTGTCAACATAGTTTCTTTAGGGCACACATTATCAAAACCCTTTAATGTTTTGTTTAGAAGATGCATTTGACGAGGAGTGAGCATAAAATAAATGTCGTCTATAATAACTTCCAGGTTGATTTTTGGACCAACTATATTTTCAGTTTGCTTTACACTTATTTCAAAATTCTGACACCCTTTGAATTCCACTATTTTACATAGATGTGAAACAGACACAACCTTTGCAGTATCGGTTTCCCCATGAATAAGTTCTGAAGTATGAATCGTTAAATCATTGGTAATCAAGTTATGCTTAGCAATCATCGGCAAATATTTTAAATTTGTAGGTTGATCTTTGCTTTCGTTATTACTTCCAGAGTCATTTGAACGTGATTTTTCATATCCAGTTTGATTTTTATACTCAACATGCTTAGTTTTTATTGATATAACAAGCTTTTTAACAGACTTGGGCAGCGGGTATTCAATATTTATTGTCGTATCAGTTAAATTTGCATGTATACGATTGAGAACTGAAACAAAGGAATCAGAAAATAAGTTTGTTTTTATTATTAATTAATTATTATTATTATATAAATATATTTATCAATTAATTAAATTATATCATATGCAAGTTTGCCACCTCGATTTGTAAATAACATTGAAGGACTTTATGTTTTCAAACTGATTTTAGAGATTTTCTTTTTGTAAGTTAAGAAACTATTTATGCAAACAAAAATATATACATAACTTTTACAGATATATTATTGAACCAGCCTTGGTAACTCACAATTTGGCGACTCTAGCTTAAAAATTTTAGAAGATACATGCATTCCCCTTTTCTATGAAGCAGTGCATCTGAATTACTGATGCAGATCTCTTAGAGATGTCGCATTAAATTTTAACTTAAAGTAATAAAAGTTGTATATATTACAAATATTTGATAATAGATACTATACTAGTAATAAGACAATGGTGTTCAAATTGATTCGATATCTCTCCTTACTGCTAGAAATACCAACTAGCAACTAGCAACCCCCAAAAAACGGAATCAAAAATTTGTATGCCACTCCCACTCATTCCGCTCACAGCCCCCCGCAGCTAGAAATTAGAGACGCCTATATATTCTTGAATTTATTAGTCTTTGAGCTAGTGTCACCAAATTTGGAAGGAAGATAGCTGGTGACATCACCATCTGCACCAGATAATTTTTGAAGCAGACACCCTTTGCCCCATCAGGCCTCCTTTTACCGGTTTTAATACAGGTAACGAGTATACCGTAGTCGTTTGCGTCCGACTGCAACGTTTACACTTGTTTTTTTTTAATTAAGTGCATTAAATTTTATTTTAAAGTATTAAAAATTACATATACTAAAAATATTTTATAATAAATAATATACGAGTAGTAAGTAAATGGTGTTCAAATTGTTTCGATCTCTCTTACAGTTTGCAAGTAATTGTCATTTGCAACTTTTTTTAATGCTTGCACGAACTTAGATGTGAGCCACTGTATTATAAAAGGGCTGTGTGGCAAGGGTGGCGTGGCATCCAAGTTATTTGATTTTTCTTGGAGGTGCGTCTCTAGGTATCTTTCCACCATTATTAATGACTGTATCTGTAAACTGTTCAACAATTTTCTTTCTCTCGATCTGTTGCGTTTCACACAGACTGAAAGATCTCATGCACAAAACCAATACACAATAATACAATAATATTATGCGCTAAATTATCACATACCGTTGTCAATAGTTTCAGCAAACTTTTCCAGGCCAATTAAGGTGTTATTGTGATTTAAAAAAGGTATGTCATCATCAACTTGCATCATGCATTCTTCCGCCATTTGCATAGAACTGCTAACGGACGACCACATCGACTCTAACATAGTTGTTCCACTTTGACAACGCGTAACTGGTCTGAGAGTTATTGTCAACTTTGAGATGTTAAGCAAGCTATCATTGGTCATAAGAGCATTCCATGGAACCATTGCCGTTAAACATCCAATTTGTCCAGAAACCACTTCAAACTCCCAGCCTTGCCCTTCAAACAATTTATTAAGAGCCTAAGAAATAAACATTTTAAAGTAGTATTTTTAAACTTATTTTTACCATGTACTACTAAGATATAATGAATAACATATCAATAGAAAGAATACATATATGTAATATAAATTGTTTGTGGAAAGTTCATCAAAATTCATCGTTGAGAAACACCGGCTTTATCGAAGATTGAAGTTTATTTAACTATGCAGCAGCATATTTGTATACGAGAGCACAAATACATAGAGTTCAGGGTACCTCCTAGTCGATCTTTCTTGACTATAGTCTTATTAGTTGTTTATTTGCTGACGCGGCCATTTTGTATTCACCCAATATTTAAAAAATGTCTACGACGATTTTAGTCTAAGATTATAAACAATTATTAGTAATTTAAGATACAAGACGTCTGCTTTCAGCATAACAGCTGTAATAGCCGGATTTTTGTAGTGGGTTGGCTTTAACAAAATAACTTGTGCCAAAGACCAGATATAATAAAGATACTGCAATTGGCAAGACCAAGAAAACAAGTTATTTCGAATCAGGCCCCGGGAGGTAGTTTGCTACGTTTTGCAAAAGCGAATAGCATGTGCAGCCGTTTTTGTTTCAGTTGCCCTACCACTCAGCGGTCTGCCAAGCGGCCTGCCTAGCGGCGAGCCAGCGGCAACCAAAAACGGTCAAAATGTGTCATGTTCGTTTTTTTTACATTTCGTGCTGGGCTTGCTTGTCGAGATTTTTGCTTTTGACGTGATAACGTCTTATAAATTGATGAACACAGGCTGCATGTTCAAAAAAGTCATCATTATGATTACCATCATTACCATAATTCTTAACATCATTATTAAAATCAATAGTCACGTTATAAACATAGTTGTGGCGCTGCTGCGTAGACGCTCCGTATTTGAACATTTGATTTTTTACGACCCGAGTTCAACACTGCGTGGCAATTTCTTGAATATTTATATTTTTATTTCTTTTCAACTAGATTATTATTAGACCGTGAACTTTAGGTGGGCGCGGGCCGTGCTTTTCTGTGGTCCGCGGGCTTGCACAGACCCGGAGGGCCCGGGCCTCAAAATTGAGTTTCGTGCTGGCTCGGGCCTAAGCAAAAAGGCCCGGCCCGTAAAAGCCCGACAAATGGCTGATTTAAATTTACTAAAAATATTAGCAAAATAAATACTTGCTTTTCCAGCAAGTTCGGCAACTACCGAATGGCTGTTGTAATGGGGCAATGGTATTGGACGAAAAACGCACTAGATTAAAAATTCAAATTTGGAAAAAATTTTGTTCCTAAACAAAAATAATTATATTTGTATTAGTTTCGGGCCAGGCCTCTGTGTAAACACATTATGCCGGGCCGGGCCGGGCCAGGTCTTTTCTAGAAGACTTCGTGTTCGTTCGGGCGCGGGCCTCAGAAACCAGGCCCGCGCCTTCCTCTACCCTGAACTCTAGAAATCACGCGAATAGACATTGGCTGCGTTCACCAGGAAGTTTTGCTTCACGATACTGAATCAGAAAAGTTATTCTTATCGACGCGTTCTGGTAAACGCTATGCTCCATATTAAGCCATTTAGTGCCAGTTTGAAGCATTGCCAACTTATTCAACACTTACAGCTGATTATTGTTTACCAGTAGAGAACGCTTTTGTACACTTTTTTTTTATTTTTTATGAAAGAACTTATGCACTACGGCCTGCAATACTGAAATTAATTATTGAACATATTTTTTAAGATCTTAAATTGTGTTGTTTACAAAAACTCAACTTCAGTCAGCTGTTTTTATCGAACTTCAATAAATGAAGCGCAAATGTCACTTATGAAGCGTTAGTTTTTTCCGCTTCAAGCGCTTCATTTACGCTTCAAGAATTTTGAATAATGATTCAGCAGCGGTCGCGTTCTCCAGGAAAATAATCGGCAGCAGATAAATGATTCTGAAGCAAAACTTCCTGGTGAACGCAGCCATTGTTTGTATGCATTCAAGTGAATTTAAATGTTAAATAGTTTGTTGATTATTTTGGATCCTCCGCCACAAACATGCATAATTGTTGACTTGTGTCACAGAACTAAAAATTTAAAAGAGTATGAATGACCAGCAATTGCCAAACTGAAATTTGGCTGTTTGTGTACATCTATGGCATAGATTCTATGCACATCTGATGTGCATTAAATTGTTTCGAATGGCTTTAAAAATATGGCAACATTCAAAAATACCATATATTTTTTGACAGTTTTGATAGAAAAAGAGATCATTATTCGTTCATGTCATTGCAACATTTGACGTTTGTTGAGCTTTGGTAAGAAATTACAGCCTTTATTACTACGTTTATGCTTGCTGTATCATGATTTTTTAAAATCACGCGTTTTAAAATACGCCTGTTTATGCTATTTTATAAATATCATGATATTTCTGAAAGAGGGAGCCACCTATGAAAATTATAAAATAAGGTGGCAGCTTCATATGAAAAAGGTGGCAGCACATCAGCACAAACAGCTGATGGATCGAAATGCAAAGCGTTAAACGTTTTAAATAATAATGTTATTGCGCTTTGTTTTACCGTCAAGCTGCGATAACACATTGTCTTCTTTTACTATGCTAAGCAGCTCTTTGGTCTCTGCAGAAGTCCAATGGATTCGACTGTTCTCCATTTTTAAAGTATTTAGTTTGTAACAATTAATTCTGTGCATGATAGCTGAATTTACACAGTAGCGTTGCCAGACTGTTTTCCACAAAAAAATCATGATATATCCAAAAAATCATAGTCAAAATACGTGTGTAAAAAAAATCATGATTTTGTGTTTATGCTTGCACTTTTTTAAAAAATCATGATCTGATTTCATGATTTTTTGCAAGCATAAACGTAGTATATGATCAACCCGCTACTGCTGATGCATTCTATATTAGCTTTTAAAATTGATGTTAGTTTATTAAAAATAAAATACATAAAAAGAAATAATAGCAAGACATTTTTTATGAATTTCTCTAGCTGTTTCCTAAATTTTCAAATCATAAGAGTTGTGGCAAGTCAGGAGCGTTCAAGGCCTAAAAACTTCGTAATTTGAATATTAAAGAAGAGTTTGTTATAATGTTCGGAATGGAAAATCAACTCCTTGCATATGAGAACTCAGGAAAAACTTTTGATACTTGAAATTGGTTCAATATTTGCAACGAAGTCTTTTAACCAGCCTAAAAAATAATTTAAACTTTGCTGTAGTTTGTATGGAGCTGGACTGTCAGTTTCTAGGCAGATATCTTTTAGTCTTATATTGTACTTTGTAGCTTATAGCTTGGCGTATTGTAGCTTTGCATTGTACTCATAACTTAGGGAAATATAAACCAATGTCAAGATAACATCTGTGCCATCTTAAAAGGTTTTGACATAATCATAATAATAGAAGATTTACCAATGCGTAATTGGTGATAGATAATCTAGTTTCTAACAAACATAGCGCGGCAGTGGCCAGATTGATAACCATATTTCGAGCTGAACTTTTCATACTTATCAATGTATTTTGAAGGTTTATATGAACTACAATTTTTATAGAGTAAAACCAGCTTCTACTTACGTTAACCTTTAGTGATATATTTTCCACAACTGCTTTTCCATTGTAAAGATCCACTTTTAATTGTTCCAAGTTGAGATTATTTTCAAAAAACTGACCTAAATACCTTTGTAAGAGGTACCTGCATGTCTTTGTTTTCAATCCGTCCCAAAGGTTAAACCACGACATCTTTATAAATTGTTAACGTAAAATTATACCTCAATACGCAGTTGTTATTATTATTTTTTTTTTTCTTTGTTACTATTTTTCTATCATTGGAGATGGACTTAACAGGTAGGGATGGCATTTATCATATGTTATCGATTATTTTTATTTCATTTGACGATTTAACTGTATCGAAAATGGCTTTTTAAGAATCTGGAATATGTATGTATGTATTTACGAGCAAAAGACTTTGTGGAGTCAAATCAAAATATTTAGCTTGAAAATAAAATATATACAATGCAAGTGTCAGCTTGAGTCAGCTATTTGCTCAACGATGATTTAAGCGATATTTATATCGGCACTTAAACGGAGTATAAATGTTAGCTAGCACTAAGGCCAGTGCTGCCATAACAGCCTTTTTCCGGGTAAATCTGTTCTATTTTAAACTTCGTTAGCTGGAAAAATAATCAAACATCCCCCATCCGGAAATCTGTCCTTTTTAAACTACCATCGTTTTTTTTTTCTGAATTTACACAATGTTGCCAATATTACGGTGTATGAAAATAAGGTCATCTCTAATATGAACTAGCCATGAACTTTTTGTACTTGTCTATCGATTGAATGTGTGTCAAGATAGCAACGGTTCGCCAGCAACGAAAAACGGAACTTGGTTCATGAGTCGGAACCACCAATGAATTTTACTGTTTTTATATGTTTTTTAGCATGGAATCTAATAAAAATTGATGCAAAAATGTTAAAAAATGAATTATTTATTGTTTTCATGCATCGTTTGGCATATTTCAGCTTTCCAAGTGGGTAAAAAAAGTGATTAAAAAATCACATATCCAGCATATCTTAAATATCTCAACTCAGAGAACACGGCACCGATGATGATATATACTGGATTAAAGCCTATTGTTTCACCTATTTTATGGTAAAATTTTTAAGAAAATCGTTCGTACAGTTTTTGAGTAATTTGACAAAGAGTGCAGCTACCTCGAATCAGCCCCATACAAAATGACCGCCAAAATACATGCATGGTTCTCAAGCCTTAATATCTTTTTTCAGAGAACACGGCATAATATGCACGCTATACCAATATAAAGGTACATGTTTCAGGAAGCTATAGCAATTAAATTTAGAGAAATCGTTCGTACAGATTTTGAGAAAATAAATTAAATGTATTATAACCTTTTGTTGTTCATTTAAAAGTTCATCGAGTTGGTAGTTCAAGCAAGAACTGAACTAATGCGCAACATAAAGCTGGCTGATATGGAGTGGGTTTTATGCATTTGCTTACAACTGGAAGCTGATTGGTACATTGCATGTATGTAATTGCTAACAATGGCTGCCATATTAACAAAACATTTCCTATATATTAACTTTCTTCAATTAAAACTACTTAATATTAACTACATATATTATGCATTAAAGTAATAACAATAATATTATTTATTATTTAGCATTATGTACATTTTGACTTTTCAGCCAAAGAAACATATGTGCAAATGTATAACTATGTGGCAGCATTTTGCCAAAAAACCAAAATCGTTGCTAACTTTTATCTTTTTTCAGAGAACACGGCATAATTGCACGGTCGTTGGGGCGAATTAGGAACTATGTTTCTACTTCGTTTGCCGTTTAAATGAAGAAAATCGTTCGAACAGTTTTCATTTAAAAAGCACTTATGTGTTTTTAACATTAAATCACGATGTATACATACGATGTATGTATCATCGATATACACATATGCCATCGTAAACAAGGGCTGCCATTGAAAAAAACAAGGGCTGCCATATAAACAAATCATTTCCTATATACTAACTTTATTCAATTAAACTACTTAATATTAACTTTAATATGCATTTAAGCCATAACAATAATATTATTTAACCATTTAACACGCATTCTCCATGTAAATAGCATTATGTACATATTGAATGTGCTTGCATGCCAAAGACACAAATGCGCGATATGCAACTGTGTGGCATGGAGAATATATATGTGAGTTCCGCTGCAACCCCCCCCCCCCTATATAAGTCTCCTCCCACAGCTCAAACAGCAGTGTATGGTGTTGGGGCTCCCAATTTATATACTTCTTCCGTGAATCCATCTAAAAATCTAATTGTTTTAAATAATTTTTAAAATATATATAAATTGTGCGCTTACCTTTGCTCAATTACTCATCTGTTTTGGCTATTTTAACACTATGTTAACATGTTAACAGCGATATTTTAGCGATAGTCATCGAAAAGTACGATAGTCGATGACCAGTTATTCTCAGTTAATATTTACTGACACTTTACTGCAGTAAATTTCCTTATGGAAAAATACACGCAAACTGAACCTCAGTTACTCAAAATGGTAATAACTGAGAATAACTGAGCAATGGAAATAGGCTATAACACTTCTTTTCACCTCCGACATAAGAATAAAGTAACGGTTTCCAAACATTACGAAATATCGTTAATACTGCTTCAGACTAGAGAAAAGTAGAGAAATAAATTGCAATAGAAAAAGTCTTTGGGCCCATTTTTGTTTACGTAAGCTTGGTTGACAAGGTGAATACTTGCAAACCTCGTGTATGAGCTCTGCTGTGATTTGATATTTTGTGAACAATTGTCTCTGCCTGCCTAATTGTCGTTAAAGACAAAGTCATGCTCCTAGGCTTACGAAAATACAAGATGTGTCTGTTGCTTTGGTTTGTTTGTGCGAAGATGCCGAGCAGTGTTGCCAGGCTTTAAGCGCACGCATAAGCTAGATTCTAGGAAAAATAATTTAAAATATGATAATATGCTTTAGAACAAGCTATATCGAAATGTATGAAATAACATATAAATGTTTATGTTTTTATTAAAATTAAATTTGTTAGCAAATCATTCAGTTCTGAATTTTCATATTCACTTAAATATTTATCGATTTTCTTAATCAGACTGATATTGTTGAAATAAATGTGTATGCAAAAGTAACATTCAATAACAGTGTCACAATAAGTGATGGAAAAGAGCAATGTGCAAGTACATCAGAGATGCCAAACGCTTCAGAGATGGCATTTTTTACAAGCGAGAAAAATAGCTTATGGTGTCTGGATAGCGGCTGCACTGCACATATGTATGAGCTCAAATGTGAACATGTTTGATAAAATAAAAGTGGTCGAAAAGACATTGCATTTTTTTAGAACAGAGATGTTAGTAGAAAATAAAAAAGAAAAACTTAAATATGAAAACTTCAAAAATAAAGGGCGAAAGTTTCTAGTGGGTCTGGAAGGAATAGAGAAACGAAGTTGACTTAAAAGAAAAGAAGAATCTATATCGCCAGCAATCAACTTTTGCAGGAAGGCAACACCAAGGACTATCCTACGATTGTTTAACGATGGGAGGCTAACGAGAAGAAGCCTACTGGAATATGAAGGCAAGCGAAGATTACTATCCCAATTTAAGTCTCGTAAGGCAAAAAGCAGATACTGCTTCTGAACAGATTCGATACGATCCTGGTTATTTCTATTCTGGGGGCTCCATATACAAGAGCAGTATTCTAAGATAGGGCGGACAAGAGAAGTGTACAGAGTTTTCGTAACGTAAGGATCATTAAACTCTTTAGACCAACGTTTAATGAAACCGAGAACACCTTTGGCTTCATTAACAATAGTAGCAATATGAAGGCCGAATGAGAGTTTCGAGTCAAAAAGAACACCAAGGTCCTTGACAGTGAAAATACGTTGCAACGGGGTATTGTCAATTGAGTATCTGGTAATGAAGGGACTATTACGGCTGAAAGACATAAACATACATTTAGAACAATTGAGAAGCAAGTGATTAGTAATACACCAAAGTTGCATTGAATTTAAATCATCTTGTAAGCAAGTATGATTCAGAGAATGACAATAAGAGAAAATAAGTTTCACATCGTCCGCGTACATGAGAATGCGAGAATGTGATAAGACAGAGGGAAGATCATTTATAAAAAGAGTAAAGAGTAAAGGACCAAAATGACTACCCTGTGGTACTCCAGAAGTAACATGGACTTGTTTCGAGGTAGCCCGTCTTAGGAGAAATCTTTGTGTCCTACCCTTTAAATAAGAAGAAATCCAAGATAAAAGAGAGGGAGGGAAACCAATACGGTCAAGCCTGAGAAGTAAAAGGTCATGGTGTACAGAGTCGAAAGCTTTGCTGAAGTCCGTGTAAATGACGTCCGTTTGCATTTTCGAGAGGAAAGCATCATGTACCAAGGTTGTGAATTCTAATAAATTGGTCATAGTTGATCGATTTTTTACGAAGCCGTGTTGAGCAGGGGATAAGATTGATTTGCGAAATGTTGCAAAGACAGAGTAATAATTTTTTCAAATAATTTAGGGATAGCGGACAATTTTGCAATGCCCCTATAATTTTCAATATTGGACTTCCCACCTTTTTTGTGAAGATGGATAATAAGCGATTCTTTCCAAAGGGATGGAAAGACAGAAGATTCAAGGGATAGATTAAAAAGCTTAAGCAATGGGCGAAGAAGAGAAGCACTACACTTCCGCCCAGTACATTTTTCTAGCGGAGATATGTCGCTTTTTTTTGGCGGAGATATGTCGTTTTAAAGCGACATATCTCCGCGCGGAGCTATGTCGCTAGGAAACGACATATCTCCGCCGTTTAACAAACGACATATCTCCGCGCGGAGCTATGTCGCTAAGAAACGACATATCTCCGCCGTTTAACAAACGACATATCTCCGCGCAGAGCTATGACGTTTAACAAACGACATATGTATCTCCGCGCGGAGCTATGACGTTTTGAAACGACATATCTCCGCGCAGCGACTTTAAGCAAATTATGTCGGTATACCAACGAAAAATAAAGAAAACAAGTAAGAAATGCAATAGAAAAGAAATAGGCAGGGAAGACAAAAACGCGGCAACGCACATGTACATGTATTTCTTTATTTATTCACCTCTTTATTTTCAACTTGATTCTTAACTGTAAATGCACAGGAAGAAACAATTTTCTAATGGTGTATACAAAGCTACCGCATAGTTTGTAAATTATTTTTAAATTTGGAAGTCACATTCATTAATCAAAAATTGGTGAAACATTCCTTGCAGTATTTAAAGTAATATAAACTTAAAATTTAATTTGTACCTAAGTAGAATATATTTTTTTTTTTTTTTTTTTTAATTTTGTGAACAGATAATTTTTTCGGTGTAATAGACAAAGTGTGCGTGGCGCGCGCCAACTAGAACCACGAGCTTAGTGGAAGCTTACAATTTGAATTTGGGCAATAAAATTCCAGCTAATGGGCACTTTTTTAAGTTTGTCCAATGTCTGATTGATGCAGAGTACGAGAAAAGTCGCGAATTCGCTTTACTTTTTCAAAATGGTGGTAATGGAAATCAGCCACAGAAGAAGAACCTTCGTGTAAGTAGAATACATTTTAAGTGAATCACATTAAATAGTATGTTAACTCAATTATTTTTGTTCTCAGGATCGGTCAGAAAAAATTATGAACGCAATGGATCTTTTCGAAAGAGGTGAAATAGATATACAGGCATTTCTGACATGCACTGTTTCGCTTGCTGACCGCTTTTCGAAGCAGGACTTCCTTGAAAGTGTGGATAATGAAGACAATTTAACCGGAATGTCTTCTGTTATGTCATCATCCACATCGTCACTTTCATCGAATGAATCGAATTTAAGTCAGATATCTGATAAATCGTTAGTGAAAATGAATCCATGCAATGTGTGCCTAAACAACCCAAAGTCTGTGTTGCCTCGCCCATGTAACCACGTTAACATTTGTGGCACATGTTGGGATCACATTGTGGCCCACAATCAAGCAAAAGAAGACTTGGAAGAGGAAGAAAATGACAAGCCAAAATGTCCAACCTGCAACCAAAATGTCGAAGAGGCAATACGCAATGTTTTTATTTATAATTAACTCTAACAATATACAAGAAAATTGAAGAGAGCTGCTTTATTTCTGTGTATTGAACTGTTGCACAAAATTATTAAACATGTTTTATTTTGAATAAATTCATTCGTTTTTTTTGGGAAGAGATACATACATCGTTTTAAAAGTTTTATTATAAAAAAAAACCGAAGGCCTTGGAATAATAATTCCAATAATATTCGGCATGCCGAAGAATGCTTTCTTATTTTTTTCTTTTCTTTGGTTATTTGTATTTTTCGTTAATGTATCGACATAATTTGCTTAAAATCGCTGCGCGGAGATATTTCGTTTCTTACCGACATAGCTCCGCGCGGAGCTACGACGTTCCGAAACGACATATCTCCGCCGCAACAAAAACGACATAGCTCCGCGCGGAGCTACGACGTTTTGGAACGACTTATCTCCGCGCGGAGCTATGACGCTTAGAAACGACTTATCTCCGCGCGGAGATATGTCGTTTGTGTTACGGCGGAGATATGTCGTCGGAGATATGTCGCTACCCCGTCAGCACTCAAGCCAGACCTTTTATATTTTTTATAATATTTAGATTTATTATTTTGTAAAGACGATAGTCTTGGAGTGAACCAAGGGGGCTTAGAAGAGACGGACAACGGAGTAGAGTTAGGGACACATTCGTCCAATAGAGAATTTAAGGTGCTATAAAAAAATTTCAGGGCAATATTTATATCAACCGCATCATATAAAAAAGAAAAGAAAGAAAAGACCAATCAGTTGCCAGAATACGATGATTTAACAATGAGTAATTTCCTTTGCGAAAGCAACGGCGAGGCAAGTTAGACACTAAAGGAGAAGACATAACAGGATTGCTAACAGACAATGTAACTTCTAAGGTAGGATGATATGCATCCTCTGGGACAGACAGAGGGGATGACCTAGAGACATTGGCAATACAGTCGTTGTTAATAAATACAAGATCGAGAGTTCTACTCAAATAATTAGATATTGAATTAATCTGAAATAATGGAAGGTCAAGCATGGCTTCTAAGAAGTCATGCCGGGCAGATGGCACAAGATAATTTATATTGTCGGATGAAGACCACAATATGATGGGTAAATTAAAATCACCCATTACGATAAAAATATCATTGTCACGGACATGAGTAGAGACTTCTTTGATATAGGTAAGGTGTTGAAAATAAACTTGAATATCAGAAGAAGGAGGAATATAGGAGAAAGTGATAAAAACAGCATGTGAGGAGAGAGTTACTTTAACAGAGATTATCTCAGCATCACTAACAGAAGTAAAACAGAACAGTTCCGACTGGAGAGTAGCTTTGACAGCAATTAATACACCACCACCTCGGCGAGACGGTCGATCAGATCTAAAGACAATAAAATTTATTGAAAAAAGTTCACAATTAGATATACATGGATTTAACCACGTTTCAGTAAAACAAATTATATCTGAATGGAGTGAAAAGCTACTCAAAAACAAGTTTTTAAGTTGAAACCAGACCCCTAACATTCTGATATATAATAGATATTTCGTCAGAATTTAGTTTTTTGGATCGACAGAATTATTAGTTGAAAAGGATACAGCTTGGAGGTTAACAGGTACAGGCAGATTTATTTTTTTTGGCAAAAACTCAGGAACAACCGTATGAGGGGGCCAAAATTTGGGATCGCAGATAATTGGAAACAATTCTTGAGAGACATTAATTTTAAAAGAAGATATTTCGCGAGGAGAAGAAAAGTTAAATTTCGTAATAGAAACACTTGCTGTAGTTTTGCTAGCAATATAAGCAGCAACTGAGTCACAAGTAGTTTCAGCGGAAAGTCGCGACACAAAAACTTGCTTGCGAGGAGTCACTACTGTTAAGATAGGAAGTGGCTGGGGTACCGAGACAAATAGATCACTATTTATCGTGATGATCTGGGCAGGATCCAAAACCGGAACAATAGTATTAATAACAGGGGAATCAACAGGAGAAATATTCAGACAATCGCTTGGATTTGGAGACAAGGATAGCATTGGAGACGGTTCCACATTACCATTGAATTGATGAACAAATTAAGAGAAATCGTAACACAAATACTTCTTGTTTGGAGCGATAAGCAACAACAAAAAAGGTATGAGAGCACGAAGAGGCAGATAACGCTAAAGCGAACAAACACACAAACACGGGTATGCGCAGCGAACAAACACACAAACAAATGAATGCACGAATAAGCGGCGGATTTGCAGAATAACTAAAACAGACTCTAACAACCACACAGAACCAACGCTGCAAAAGTTAAAATATAATAATTAGAATATTTAACGATGCACAACAAGAAACACTTTGCACAACTTAGGTATGTTTTAATGTTTTATGTTTTAAACACAGTAGACTGAAAGAATAAATAAAAAGCCTGATAAACAGCGCAAAATTATTAAGTTGTTCGGGGCTTAAGTAAACACGTCAATCACACTCAAACTGAGAACTCTCTCTTTAGCAAACGATAATACCACAAAGATAAATGGTATTGGTGAAATCAAAGTGGCACTTAAAGACCAGCAGCGAAAAGCAGATTTAACGCTAAAAGATGTGTTCTATGTGTCAGATCTACGCCAAAATTTAATGTCGATTTCCAAAATTACTGATAATGGTTTTGAAAAGCTATTCCGGAAAAGTGAAGCAGTTATTATGAAAAATAATACGATTATGCTGCGTGCACACTGCACTGCACTGCACAGCGACATGGAAATTTGTATCATTTGAAAAGCGAAAAACATCAAGTAAACAACACAATGCATAATGATTAAAATAATATTGACTTATGGCATTATCAAATGGGGCATTTAAACGAAAATGATTTAAAGAGCATGGCTAAAAATGGCAAAGTCTACGGTATGAAAATAAATCAACAGGAAAAACTGTCAAAGTGCGAAATTTGCTTAAGCGAAAAACAAACTGAAAAGAGTTATAAAAGCGCACAAGAAAAACGTACTACAGAGCGACTTCAAATTGTACATAGTGACGTGTGCGGACCAATGAGAACGCAATCTATTGGTGGCTGCAAATATTTCGTTACTTTTATATATGATTATTCGCGGCATTGCGAGGTGCATTTCTTAAAACAGAAATCTGATGTGTTCGAGGCTTTTAAGGCATATAAAACTGCAGCTGAAAATTACACGGGTAACAAGATAAAAGCTCTTCAGTCGGACAACGTGACGGAATATTGCAACAATGCATTTGATGCCTACATGAATGCTAAAGGAATCGGAAGAAGATTGACAACACCCCATACGCCGCAGCAAAATGGATTAGCAGAAAGGCATAACCGCACCTTGGTCGAGATGGCGCGCTGCATGATGAAGCAGTCTGGCGCACCACCATCGTTTTGGGCGGAGGCGATCAACACAGCGTGTTACACCAGAAATAGGTGTATCACACGGGGATTATCCGGCGAAGTTCCTCACACTCACTCGACAAATAAGGTACCTACAGTGGTACATATGCGTATATTTGGCCCGAAAGCGTATGCGTTGGTTGGTAGCTCAAATAAAGGCAATTTTGAGTCGCGCTCGGAGGAATGCGTGCTGGTTGGCTATTCAACACAATCGAAAGCATATCGATTGTACTTACCAGGAAAACGTAAGGTAATAGTAAGCAATGATGTAAAGTTTTTGAGAATTCCAGGATTCAAAAGCGAGAATGCGAGTATGCAGAGTTCTACGACTGCAAGCAGAGCGCAGACGAAGACATCGGAATCAATCTCATCAACAAACACAGCGAAATGCATGCAAGTGATGACAGCAGTTGCAAAGAGCAACAAAAGCCTGTTCATCAGCAGCATGGCAGAGGGCGTCCGAAGCTTGAGATTACAGGCCGACGTGGTAGGCCACGTAAGGTATATCAAGCACCAACACAAAAGCACAACGACAGCAGCAACGAGGAAAGCTGTGACAGCGAACTGTTCGAAGAATGCGAAATGGCATATTTAGCTGCACCAGAGGATCCGACTACGTTGAAAGAAGCAGTAGAGAGCGTAGATGGCCCTTACTGGACAAAGGCGATCGAGGATGAGTTTTTGGCACAGATCCAAAACAACACGTGGAAAATAGTGGAACGGCCCAAGGATCGAAAAGTTCTGGGAAACAGGATGGTATTCCCTACTAAAGATGATGGCACAGCATCAGTAAAAAAGAAAGTACGATTGGTTGCTAAAGGATATGCACAGAGGCCCGGAGAAGATTTTCACGAAACTTACTCACCTGTAGCTAGATTCACTTCAGTAAGGTTGCTGGTAGCCATGGCAACTGAACTTAATATGGAAATACACCAGATGGACGTCGTGACAGCGTATTTAAACGGCGAGCGTATATATGAAAGTACCCGAGAGCTTCAACGATTTCATGAAAAAAGTTGGAATCTGGTAAGCCAGTAGGAAGCAAGCAGATTTCTCATCATGGAAATTTCTTGGAGGCAGCAGTGGAATTGCGTGAAGCACATTCATCTTTGGAAAATCCTGTGTGATTGCTGAGGAAGGCGCTATACGGACTGCGTCAGTCTGGTTTGCGTTGGTATTGCAAACTTACAACGGAGCTGCAAAAAATTGGACTGGAGGCTACAAAACAGGATCCATGCCTGTTCGTGAAGCGGCTAAAGGAGAAAATTATTTTGGTCACTATTTATGTGGATGATTTGCTGTTGGCGACTAATCATCCGCAATGGTTGCAGCAGACGAAAGAAGTTCTTGGAAAAGCGTTCGAGATGAAAGATCTTGGACCAGTATATAATTGTCTGGGCATCGAGTTTGAGCAAAATATGAACGAGTATCGCATATTTCTCTTACAGGAAAAGTACATCAAGGCTGTACTGAGACGATTTGGAATGACTGAATGCAAACCAGCATTAACACCAATCTAGGCGAAATGTACTTTGAAGCGGCCAGAAACAGCTGATCAAAAGGAAATGGATAAGTATCCTTACCAAAATTTAATTGGTTCTCTTATGTTTCTTGCAGTCACAACTCGCCCAGATATTGCATATGCTGTTAACTTTATGAGTCAGTTCAACTCAAACTATAGCGTTGAACACTGGAAAGCAGCGAAACGAATCTTTCGAAACCTAAGCGGTAGCATGCAACTTGGCCTGTTGTTTGAGCAAACAGGCGATGATCTCTATGGAGTCGTCGATGCTGATTGGGGCGCAAATCTGACTGACAGGCGCTCTTATTCTGGTCATGCGTTTATACTAGCCGGTGCCGCCATTTGCTGGGAGGCACAAAAACAACTTACAGTCGCACTGTCAAGCACCGAATCCAAGTACTTGGCAATGAGCGAAGCAACAAAGGAGGCTTTGTACTTGAAGGCGATTCTAAACTGGATTGGCAGAAAATGTGATTCGGTACAACTCTTCAATGATAACCAAAGCGCTCAAAAATTGGTAAAAGGCTTTGGTTTCCATCCTCGTACAAAGCATATCGACGTGAGACACCACTTCATCCAACAAAACCAGCAGAGTGGTGATATCCAAGTAGCGTATATGGAGACGGAACGGATGCCTGCAGATGTCCTAACGAAGGGCCTTAGTAGCGCTAAGCACTACGGTTGCATTTCTTCACTGGGCGTCACTAGTATTTAAGATTTATAGATTTGCTACTTTGAGGGGGCGTCTTGAAATATTGACCCAACAATTATTCTTTAGTTACAAAGTACCTATCTGGCAACTCGCATTTGCCTATTCTTAAATTCTCTTTTGTTCTTAAGTCAGTCTGTAACCGAGAGTCGCTAAACGCGCATCGTGTATGTATCGAACTCATACGTATTAAATATACATTATCAGGGGTGCCACAGAAAACGCTTCCGCCCGAATTTCACGCCGTTTTTATTTCACGGTGCCACAGACCAAAACGCTCACTAGTTTTGAGCGGAAACAAAACGTCGCAAAAACCCTAAAACCTGATGCTGCCACCTAGTCCGAAGCAAATTCAATGCAGTCAATGCAGTAATGCCACATTTCTCAAGCATAAATTCGGAGTAATGTGTTAAATAAAAATATTGTGGAACCACTCCTGTTTTCTTTTAATTAAGCATTAAAAAATAGCTCTTTGAAGTAAACACAAACTTGACTTCAAAATTGTTTTACTTGTTGTGCAATTTGTGAAAACATTTGTGGTCAGCTGTAATTGTGCCAGGTGGCAACGCCTTAAAAGCGGCATCATCTGGAAAATGGCAGAGCCAAAACAAACAAAGAAAGAAGAAGAAAATGCTCTGAGAACCCTTCGCTGCATGGTTTCTTTCCTAATTTTCTGCCGCTGAAGCTCTTCTATGGCCAATAATCTCGCTAACGGCATATTCAATTAAAAACAACTTCTGTTTAAAACAATTTGGGGATGATTTATGAACAGCTGATTGCTGTCAGGCGGAAATTGTTGCCAGACAGTTGGCAGATAGCTTCTAGAGTTGCCGAATATCTTTTAATTGTTTTCCCGCCAAAATTTAAATGTTTTCTTGTGTGTTTGCTAAAAACAATCAACTTCTGTACAAAAACATTAAAAAATGTTAATAAAATATGAAACCAGTTGAAAGCCCCTTATTCTGATATGTTTAGACTACAAAAGGTGCTAAACAAACACTTTGCTAATTTAATCTGGCGTGATGTCAACCCTTAGCAGCCAAGTCCGATAAGGTTTGTGCACACACTAAGTAAATGAAATCACTCGGAGTTCTGTGGCACCGTGAAAATTTTAAGACGATTTTGCTTCTGGCGGAATCAAATTTCACTGACGTTTTCTGTGGCACCCCTGATTGATATGTTTTCTGTGGAAAATTGCTAAGCAGCACACAAAAAACCAATTTGTAAAGTGTTAGATTTTTTCAATGTTAAGTCTGACGACATTGAAAAAATTCTCGTACAATGAGGGGTGCCACAGAAAACGTCAGTGAAATTTGATTTCGCTAGAAACAAAATCGTCTGAAAATTTTCACCGTGCCACAGAACTCCGAGTGATTTCATTCTCTTAGTTTGGACACAAACCTATTCGGTCTTGGCTGCTAAGGGTTGACAACACGCCAGATTAAATAAGAATAATGTTTGTTAAGCTACTTTTAAAGGTTTTAACATACATAGCAGAGTAAAGGATTTTCAACTAGTTTCATTTTTTATTTACATTATTAAATCTGTTTGAATAGTAATTGATTATTTTTAGCTTATTAACATAAAAATAAAACATTTAAACTTAGGCAAGAAAACAGAAGTTATTCGGAAAACTCTACCATTTATCTGGCAACTATTTTTGACTGGCAGCAATCAGCAGTTCAACTGAAATTGCACCAAAATGCCGTTAGTGACTCTATTTGCCATCAAAGAGCTCCGGCGGCAGAAAATAAGAAAATTAGATGCGCATCTGATCGGTATTTCTTCTTTCTTGGTTTCTTATGGCTCTGCCATTTTCCAGATGATGCCGCCTTAAAGGCGTTGCCACCTGGCACAATTACAGCTGAACAGCAATGTTTTCACAAATTGCACAACAAGTAAAACAATTTTGAAGTCAAATTTGTGTTTACTTCAAAGAGCTGATTTTTAATGCTTAATTAAAAGAAAACAGGAGTGGTTCCACATATATTTTTATTAAACACATTACTCCGAATTTATGCTTCAAAAATGTGGCATTACAGCATTTACTGGAAAAAATTTGCTTCGGACTAGGTGGCAGCATTAGATTCTAGCCTTTTTACGGACAAATTCAAATCGTTGGAAATGTCAGAGCGTTTTAGTCCGTGGAACCGTGAAATAGAAAAGGCATGAAATTCGGTCGAAAGCGTTTTCTGTGGCACCCCTGAATATCCAAACATTCATTTGGTGATTCTTGTTTTTTGGGCCGAAGTTGCAAAATATAAAAACTCTGCAGGAAATAACACGTTTTTCCAGCTTGCCACGTTTGCTCTAAACATTTTGTCGCTGCCATACTCGATCGCAGAGGTGGAGCGTGTGTTTAGCGAGGTGAGCTTATTAAAAACGAAGCTGCGGAATTCTCTCCAAATTTAAACGTTAAAAGCTATTTTGTCAGACTTGTTGTTTATTATACTGTGAAACTTCGATAGCTCGTGACCTCGATAAGCGAAAAACCTTGATAAATCATAGTATTTCTTCGGTCCCTTGAAAAAGTCGCGATTACTCGTTAAAAATGCATGCATTTCGGTCCCCTCGATAAGTCGTTTTTTTCTTGAGACGTTCTTTATCAAAAGCCTCTACAACTCGTACTTTTTCCACAAAAGCCTCTACAACTCGTGTTGGTTATATATTTTTTTTCACAAAAAACCGTACGAGACGAAAACGTAGTACATTTTTTAACCGTTACAATTTTGCAGATACGCTTATTCATATGTTTTGCTTTGTTTTCTGCAACTAGCGTAGATTAGTTTTAATTGAAACGCAATATGTCGAGGAAGTGCACCATATTCCCAATTCAAAATAAATCAAAAAATTATTCTTGCAGTAAAAAATGGTGAAAAATAAGTAGAAAATGCGAAAAGGTTCGGTATTGTGCCATCTACTATCACATCAATTTGTTTTCTTCGTAAAATTAAATTAAAAAAAATAAAAAACTCGATAATTCGTATATTCTGTATGTTGCCTCCAGAAGTCGTAAAACTTGATAACATGAAAAACTCAATTACTAGTATTTTTTTTGTGGTCCCTTCAATTACGAGCTATAGAAGTATCACTGTATTATAATTAGGTTCTCACTTTGTGTTGTAAAAGTGTAACTTTGCAAGACTGCTGTTGTGAACACTCAATTGAATGACACAAGTCCTGTAACTTTGCACATGAATGTATATTTATTTTATTTGTAATAACTAATGAAAAGTTAAAAATATAAAAACTCTGCAGGAAACAACACGTTTTTCCAGCTTGCCACGTTTGCTCTTAACATTTTGTCGCTGCCATACTCGAACGCAGAGGTGGAGCGTGTGTTTAATTATTTATTTATTTATTGTCAGCTAAGAGCAGCTGACATTGAAATGAAATCAAAATTAATTTAAATTAAAATTAAAAAATAGTTAAATAATTAATTAATTAATATAGACTTATATAAAAATCTCAAAATAAAGTTTGGTAAAAAAAATAATTAAAAAGTTAACGTTAAGGCTCTGGGGAATTCAACAAAAAATTTAGTAGTCCAACATTTGTTGCGTGGATTGGGAAAAACCCAGAAAAACCCAATCAGACCAGCGTTAGATTAGTAATTAGTGGTTACGATTAGATAAAGCAAAAAGGATCGATCTTTTTAGTACTTGAATTGAGGCCTCAAGGGAGACAAGAGAATAAAGTTTGTTATAGTCAGACCATAACACACGAAATGGTTCATGAGTTAAATAGTTGCTCGAGAATCGATCAAAACTAAGGGGTACAAAGTTACGTGAAGATCTAATTGGGACATTTAATTTAATTCGACTCAAAAGAACTGTTGAGTCGATTTCACCTTTAAGTAGTGTGGAGGGCACTGGTTTGTACCCACTATTTGTCCCGGCTGAAACTAGATATTAATTAAAGCCGCGAGCGCACATAGAATTTACAAAAGGTTGCGTTTATTGTTCTCTTGCTTTGCGGTTAACAATTTATATATTTTACGCGCGTTAATGCACTTGCGATTTATGCTGCGTTCGATCGGTGACGAAGCGCAGAAAGACAAAACGATACTGAGATGGAGTGTGTACCGAAAGCAGAAGGTGCCCGTCAGAGAGCGCCGCCTAGTGAGAGACCTTTCGTTACAGTTACAATATTTACAAGAAAATAGATGATTGGCAAATGGAAACATGAGTGGCAAAAGGCCGTTAAATTTAAATAGAATATTGAGAAACATCTGCTGGTTGGGACGGCTGCTGCCCCGAACATGCACCCCCCGTTGAAAGAGGAACGCTTTCAACAGAATTTTCAGGTAGGGGCAGAAGAGCCAGTTTCGTCACGGCCCGCTTGAAGATTCCCTTTTGAGTGCGAATGATGGCAACACGTACATCACCATCCTTTCCAGAGATTACGCTTTCAATGCGCCCAAGTGGCCAACGAAGCGGCGGAAGATTTTCTTCCTGCATCAATACGACCATGCCCGGCTGAATGGCGCTGCCATTTTTACCTTTCTTGTAACAGTGAAAGGTATGCTGAGCTCCACTTCCTCCAGAATATCTGCTTCATTTGGCATATGCGCTGCCATCGACTTAGCAGGTTGACACGCAGATGCGACAAGTCCGGCTCGTCAAACGCCGAAGTTGGCGCTCCATTGATAAAATGAGATGGAGTCAGAACGTCCAGATCGTCAGGGTTTTCTGTAATTGTACAAAGTGGTCGAGAATTAAGCATGGCTGATATCTCACAAGAAAGTGTTTGCAATTCGTCCAGAGTGAATGCATAAGAGCCAACGATGCGGTAAAGATGAAATTTAGCTGCCTTAACAGCGGCCTCCCACAAGCCACCAAAGTGTGGTGATCGAGGAGGGATGAATTTCCAGTCGATCCCGTTGGAAACGCAAAAAGAAGAAGTTGAAGAAATGTGCAGATCGCTCAGAAATAGGTGCCTGAGCTCAGCCAGCTCGTTCTTAGCTCCTACAAAATTGGTGGCGTTGTCCGTCCAAATGATGCGTGGTTTTGGCCTTAGGCTGATGAACCGCTTCAATGCTGTTATGAAGGCATTGGTGGACAGGTCTGTGACGATTTCCAGATGTACCGCCTTTGTTGAGAAGCATACAAATACAGCCATGTAGCACTTTGTGGGTGGCCTGTTCCTGATTCCAGCCTTATAGTAAAGTGGCCCACAATAGTCGATGCCGGTAGTATGAAACACGGAACTTGATCGCACACGCACTGCGGGAAGGCTGCCCATGATGTGCTCCATCAATACAGGCTTGAGACGAAAGCATCTGACACATTTTCTTATCACGCTAGCCACGTATTTGCGTCCTCCAAGGGGCCAGAATCTTTGCCTCAGCAGCCCCAGCAACGTTTGGGAGCCGGCATGCAAGAACTTTTCGTGGTAATAGGTGATAAGTGCGTTTGAGATTGGATGTCCTTTTGGTATTACAATCGGGTGCTGTGCTTCGTAGTCTAGTTCTGAGTTTTGAAGAACGCGAATCAGCCCGAAGGATTCCAGAAATGGGTTGAGCGTTGCTTCTTGCTGCGAAAAATCCTAAACTCGTCGGCGAAATGCACGCGCTGTATGGATCCAAGGAGCAGTTGGGCTTCATTTTTGATGTCTGCTACAGTTAGAGGACCATACGCTCTGGTCCTGTCCTTGAAGTGTAACGCATAGAATCGATATACGTATGCGAAGACACGTTGAAGTTTTCCGAAAGAGTTTTGAGAGGCGAGACCTTGCGAAATATCCAGTTGCTTTGTGGTCAGCAAGGCTGTGACTCGGCGCTCCGGCAGCTCTTGTGGCGGTTGAGTGCTTTCAGGCCATGCTGAAGGGTCTTGAAGCAAGAATGCTGGTCCTGAGCTCCAAAGAGTGTAATCTTTAAGCTCGGCCGGTGTACATCCGCGCGAAATGATGTCCGCTGGATTCAACTTGCTGGAAACGTGGTGCCAGGTCATTCCTGCAGTGTATTCCTGGATCTTCGAAATTCTGTTGGATACAAAGACGTTAAATTTGGTTGACGAATGGCGTATCCAGGCAAGATTTATAGTTGAATCGGACCAACAGTGACACGGGTACGAGTTTTCCAGAGTTTGGCAAACGCTAGATAAGAGTTCTGCCAAAAGGAGTGCAGCGGAAAGCTCCAGCTTCGGAATTGTCATCTCTTTTATGGGAGCGACTCTGGATTTAGAGCAAAGCAGCTGACTTTTGACGATTCCTTCAGATTCTGAACGCATGTACACGCATGCTCCATAGGCTGCCATACTGGCGTCGCAGAAGGCATGTATTTCTACGTTTGCTTTGGGCTGGAGAACATAACGAGGAAATTGAAATCGATTGACGATATAAAGCTGAGATGTTAGCTCGCGCCAGTCATTGTACAAGGACTGTGGAAGGCTCTCATCCCAAGCAATTTTTTCTTTCCACAGAGTTTGCATGAAGATTTTTGCCTTTGTGATGATGGGCGAAATCAGTCCTAGGGGATCATACAGCCTGGCTATAGTGGACAATACGACGCGCTTTGAGGTGGCTGCTTCTTCGAGAGCTGCCAAAGCATTCGAGCACCATTTACGAATGGGGAACTTCCCTTTGAGTAACAGTGCCTTGACTTGGCGACGTATTTCTGCTACCTCTTCAATAGTGTCCCCTCCAGAAATCAGGTCATCAACGTAAAAATCCCTACGAACTATTTTGGCGCCAAGTGGGAACGAAGCCTCTTCATCGCGGGACAGCTGCTGCATGGCACGAATAGCCAAGAAGGCGGCGGGCTTGGTTCCATAGGTGACCGTATCCAGCTTGTAAGCCTGAATCTCGTCTGCAGGGTTATTACGCCACAAAATGCACTGCATATACTCGTCCGGATGTGACATGAGCACGCAGCGATACATTTTGCAGATGTCCCCGCACAGTGCAACTCTGAAGAAACGGAATCGAAGAAGTGTGTTGAAGATTTTGGGCTATATGGTGGGACCGGTCATCAGCACGTCGTTTAGAGATTGACCTGATGTGGTTTTCGCTGATCCATCAAATACTACTCTTAGCTTGGTAGTCGAACTGTCTGGTTTCTGGACACAGTGATGAGGCAGAAAGAATTGTGGTGTGTTTAAGCTCCTCACTGCGATAGACATGTGTCCCAAATCAAAGTATTCTTGAATGAAAGCAGTGTATTGATTTTTGAGCTGCGGATCCATGTCCAAATTTCGTTCCAGATTGTTGAATCTACGCAAGGCCCGCTGATATGAGTCGCCGAGATCCTGAAAACTAGATCGAGCTGGCAAACGTACAGATTTTAAACGAGTAAAGTTGTTTATAAAGTGCTTCTCACAGAGAGCATCTTCTTGTGAGCTTGTCGATGCGGAAGAGTAATCAGTTTCGATCTCCCAGAATTTTCGCAAAATGTCGGCCAAGCTTGAGTCGTCCATGCGCGGATTTGATGGCTGAACGAAAGCTGCAAGAGCTGACCGCTTAGATTGATCTTTGGAGACACTGCCAGAAACGATCCAACCAAGTTTGGTTTTTTGCAGTGTTGGTAGGTGCTCAGCCAAACGAATTTGTCCGACGCTCATTAGGTCGAAGAAAAGTCCAGCACCAATTAGCAGATCAATCCTGTGTGGTTCAAAGAATTGAGGATCCACTGCCTTGTCTGATGCAAGAGACGATGCGCCAATTCCAGATATGTTGATATGAGAATTGCGCTGGCTTAGCTGGAGCTGATTGGCGGGCCTAGAAGTAACAAAGTTGAGTTGAGAAGCGGAATCGAGAATAGCACGCGAAGGAATAAATGATCCAGAACGCGATTTGATGTATACTAATGCCGTCGCTAGCAGCACGAATTCCTTCGGTCGAAGATCAGCGATGGGAGAGCGATGTGGAACATTTGAAACTAGAGCTGCTGAAATCTGCGGACTAGCGGATGCTCCATTAGGCAATGAAGGCGCACTAGGAATTGATGTAGTCGCATTGGGCGATCCCTCTGGCGACAAATGCAAAAGTGAATGGTGCTTGGCCTGGCAATACTTGCAAGTACCCGACTTGCACTGCTGCAGTGAATGCTGTTCGCAGCAGCAACAGCCGCGTGATCAACAATAACATTTGTACAAATTAATTGCCCTGTGCGGTGTACCCTATACTAATCTCATTATAGAGTATCTAACGTTATTTTGTTATGTTCACTCTACACCTTTATGATGTTTACTTTACAAACACATTCGGTGTGAACAGGTCAAAGATTTGTGACAATTGTAAATAAAGCATCGGTCTAATTTGTAATTCTGTCTATTAGTTTTCATTTCGGAAAATAAAGCGCTAAAAAATATTAGTGCTGAAAACATGGGTGACCCCGACGTGATTCTCGTTTATTATTTTGTTTTGTCTGCATAACAGCAAGTCGGTTTTTGTGCAACTTTAAACAAATAATACGTCACGCAAAAAACAATTAAGCATTCGAAAAACTAATAAGTGCATTGTGCAGTGACGATTACATACATATATATACCGGCATATGCATATATATATTAATCCACAATTAAGTGCGCGGTTCGCACAGTGTATTTAACCCGCAAATTTGTTAATCTCTTTCGCTTTGTGCAGTGCTTTGTCTTCTGCAATCGGCAAAAATTTGGCACCTGCATACAGACGCAAACTTGAGTAAAACGAGTAACCGGCACAAGACAAGTGAACATTTTGCCTATTGCCTTTTGGTGACGATCTTTTGTATACATATAAGAAACTGTACGCAGGTTAATAACCTTTTATACGGACTTGGTTAATATTGTTGGTGCGTTTTGCACTTCGCGATTGTGTTTTCACACATGGTTTTGAACAGTGTCTGCGAGCAATTGTCGTTCATCTTCGCATTCTGGTGTACATGAAAAATAAACACATTTGTTAATTGTACAAATTATTGTATTTGTACTCGCGCGAGAACGTTGTTGAACAGTGTCGGTGCGCAGTTTACGTACATGTTCACCACATTTAAAAAAAACATAAACATAAAAAAAATAAATTAAATAGTGAAAGGTGTAAAACTATTGAATTTATATTTGGGGGCTAAGGCTTTGTTAGTGAAGCGTGTGTGCCTGCCGCCGCGCGAAGCTGACTCAGCCAGTGGGAGTTGGCAGTCACATGAAGAGCCACATCCTGCTCGAGGTGCCCCTGCTCTAGACTAAAAAACCCGTCATCACCGGTGTTACCATACCGTGTCCCTGTGATGAATGGCACTACGTTAGTGTGTCTTTTTACGGTGGCTTCCGGATACCTGGCACCTCCGGTCGTACAAGTGCCCGATCCGGGGTATGAGGCTCTGCCCCGGGGGATACTTCCTTCCTCACTACTCGTGGGACCAAATATATGGAAACTAACGTAAACCCACCCCCCAAGAAGTAGGGTGCTCAAGCAGCCCCACATCGAACATAGTCGAACCCATCAGGCAACCCGAAGAAGCTATGGACATTTGTTCACAAAGCTTCGGCACCGACACCATCACCAAGGAGGAGGAAGAAACCCTTCTTGCCTCCCCCAAGGCTGAAAGACCGAAACGGATCGCGCTATCCGGCACTGCAAGGAAAAGGTTGCGCAGACACCTTGCGAATGGCATCCCCATGGATGAGGCCAAAAGGCTCGCTCAGAAGCCTATGGACCTTCCTAGGGCGGTGCCCAGCACGAGTGGCGCCACCAACAAGCGAGGCAGATCGGCCAACACGACCAGAAGAGGTGTCGACTAAGAGGGCCATGATCAAATCCGCGGCACCTAGTGCCCTGGCGAGGGATGGTCCTGCAAGCGTATTTCTTGCCACGGAGGCTCCGGCAGCCTCCACAGCCGCAGCTGCGGCTGGGCAAGCAACACGGGAGCAGGCACCCCAAGTCGGTATCATGGCCTCCTACAGGGACGTTGCCAGCTCGGCGAAGATGGCAATACTCCCTGCCGAATACCCCCAAAGTTTGCTCACGACAGAGCAGCTCAGCGCCATTCAATCCGCCATATTGTCGAGGGTCATGGCTCTAAGACACGGCTCGGTGAAGCCGCTGTTCTCTGGCTGTACCTTCCGACCAGGGTGGATGGCCATAACATGTGGGAATGAGGAGACAGTCGAGTGGCTGAGCACAGAGGTGCCCAAGCTCCGGCTGTGGAAGGACGCCCACATCAAGGTAGTCCCGGAGGCGGAGGCTCCACGTGCCGCCGTCTTCATTCGCTACTTTCCGCTTCCAAATGCGGATATGAAGACGGACGAGATCCTGAAGCTCGTCGAGGGCCAGAACAGCGGCCTGCGCGTGGGAGACTGGCATGTCTTTCACCGCGAGATGAGGCAAAACATGGCCATCATCACCATAGCGCTGGACCCAGTCTCGGCCAACCGGCTAAAGGAGCTTGGGTACCAGCTCAACTTTGCGTGGGGCACGGCTACTCTTAAGCCTAAGGCCAGCACGCAGCCGAAGGAACAGGCGGTGGCTCCTGCTCTGGCAGCGGAGAAGCCCACCTGCTCTAAGGCCATCACACCGGGCACGGCTGCAACAACACCACAGAATGTCGCTCATGCAACTCCTGAGGTACCTGCGGCCGACAGCATCCGGACATCCAGCGGGAATGGGGCAAGTGGCACCGCAGCTGCCCAAGTGCCCGCGGCACCAAGGAAAATCCTGCGCCCCCCCCTTTACGGGCGCATCACGCGCGGAACTGGGCGCGTGAACAAGGGTGTGACGCGCACACCTGAAGAGGAGGCCCTTCTGCGCACCAACCGAGGCCGGAAGATGGCGGCCAGGGGGCGCAAGAGGCCGGACTTATGTCCTGTCCCCCTCCCCCTACTCTCACCAACACCCGGAGACACCTCAGATGTCTCCAAGCAAACCTCCATCACGCAAAGGCCGCATCAGACGTACTTTGTGAGAGGTTTGCTACAATGGACATAGCATTTATCCAGGAGCCATGGATAAATGCCGGACGTGTCCTGGGGCTAAGCACCACATCCGGTAAACTGCTTTATGCAAACAACCTACCTCGCCCTAGAGTGGCGTTGTTAATTAACAAAAACTTAACATATGTTCCCTTATCACAGTTCATCACTGAGGACCTGGTGGCAGTTTGGGTGAAAATACCCACTGCCCATGGCGAGCAGGAGGCAGTGCTGGCCTCCGCCTATCTGCCCGGCGACTCAGACGATGTGCCTACGGCGGCAACCTGTGCCCTTGTAGAGCACTGCCAGAGAAACCGGCTCCGGTGGATAGTCGCTTGCGATGCCAATGCGCATCACACGGTCTGGGGGAGCAGTAACATCAACAAAAGAGGTGAGTACCTTCTTGAATACATTATTAGTAACAACATAGGCTTACTAAATCGAGGCAGCGAATGCCCACATTTATTATTGCAATCAGAGAGGAAGTCCTCGACTTAACTCTCTGTAGTCTTAACATGTTGTCCGTCGTCTCAAACTGGCACGTTGCGAGTGAGATCACTATGTCAGATCACCAGCACATTAGATTTGATATAGGGTGTGCCTTGCAATGTAGCCTAGCTACTAGAAATCCCAAAAACACCAACTGGGATCTTTTCTGTTTTGAACTTGAGCAATCCAGAGACTGCTCCACCCGTCCGATAATATCCACTGACGAGCTAGAGCGTGAGGCTACTGTGCGTCACACGAACATTGAATCGGCATATCACGCCAGCTGCGAACAAAAAGTCCGTAAGATCAGAAGGGCTGTTCCCTGGCGGAACAAGAGCCTTGACGATCTTAAAAAGGCTGCGCGTAAGCTCTTCAATAAAGCGAAGAGTGGGATTCCTACAAATCTGCTTTAACGCTCTATAATAAAGAGCTGAGAAGGTCAAAACGAGCTACGTGGCGCCAACACTGCGGGCAGATTTCAAATCTCCCGGAAGCTGTCAGGCTACAAAAAGCCCTTTCCAAGGACCACTCAAACGGCATCTGTACGTTGAAAAAGCCAGATGGAACACACACAAGCGACCCAAAGGAAACGAGCAGCCTACTCCTGGCTTCTCATTTTCCTGGGTGCGTGGAGCAGCCCATCTCAGAGAGCGAGGCACCAACCTACCTCTCTGGGATTGGAGAGTGCCCACACCTGGGAGTGACTATGGTGGCGGACTCCAATGGGGCTGAGGGAAGGGAACCCCCCTATCACTCAGAACGTGTTGGAAACTTGCCCTATAGACTGTTTCATCAAAATAGCGTACAATGGGCTATACAGAGTTTCAGTCCATACAAATCCCCTGGACCAGATGGAATATATCCGTGCCTGTTGCAGCGGGGATTGCACCAAATCGCAATCCCCCTGGTCCGTTTATTTCGAGCTAGTCTCATGTTTGGACATATACCAAGCAAATGGGCTAAGGTGAAAGTTGTGTTTATTCCTAAGGTAGGGAAGAAAGATTCCCAATTGCCTAAGTCCTATAGACCGATTAGTCTTAGCTCCTTCTTCCTTAAAACTATTGAGAAAATAATTGACCAGCACATCAGGGAGGTGTATCTCGAGCATCTTCCCTTACATAAGTACCAATATGCGTACCAAGCCAGCAAATCAACTGAGACTGCCATTCATTGCCTTACAACAACCATTGAAAAGGCTATTGGCGCTCAACAAATAGCACTGTGTGCCTTTTTAGACATCTCAGGAGCTTTTGACAACACGTCATATGAGGCTATCCGTGCCACTCTTGTACGTAAGAATGTCTCCACACCCATCATTAGGTGGATTCTGGAAATGCTTAAATCCAGAATCATAACTGTAGACCTTGGGGGAACCATGACCTCAATCACAGCCACAAGAGGGTGCCCTCAAGGGGGAGTACTCTCTCCTCTCTTGTGGACTCTGGTCATCGACGAGCTACTCTATAAGCTCAACGACTTAGGGTTCTCCACACAAGGCTACGCTGATGATTTAGTCATCTATATAGTGGGCTGGCATGAGCAAACCATTTCGGACCGCATGCAGCAAGCCCTTAACATAGCCAACAGATGGTGTCAGGACAAAGGTCTGTCCATAAACCCGTCTAAAACTGTTTTAGTTCCTTTTACCAGGAAAAGGTCTCTATCTCTCACAAGACCATCCTTAAATGAATCCACCATTGACTTTTCAGTTGAAGCCAGCTACTTAGGAGTCACCCTTGACTCCAAGCTCAACTGGAATGTACACCTTGAGAAGACCATAAATAAAGCCACTCGAGCATACTTTGCTTGTAACAGGCTTTTCGGTAGAACATGGGGCCTAAGTCCCAAAATGATCTACTGGTCCTTCAACACTGTGGTAAAACCGATCCTAACCTATGCATCTCTTGCTTGGTGGACGAAATCTACCCAGAAGACAGCTGCGGCTGCACTTACCAAACTACAACGACTGGTCTGCATAGGCATGACTGGAGCTATCCGAACATGTCCCACTGCAGCACTTGGAGTCATAACTGGCATGCCCCCTTTACCCATCACCCTGAAAAAGGAGGCCTGCCTGGGGGCACTTCGCCTTCAAAACATCACCAGCATGAAAAGCGGTGATCTTACCGGGCATCTTCGGGTTCTCGAACCCCTAATGAATGAGCCCATTCTGCGCGTAACTGACGAACAGAAACCAAAACTTGTTTTCCACAGAAACTTCTCTGTAGTCTTGCACACCAGACATGATTGGAAAACAAAATCAATATCTCTGCCCAGTGGATCACAAACGTGGTACACCGATGGGTCGAAACTGGAAAATGGTGACACCGGGGCTGGTATTTTCGGACCAAGGTTCAACAAATCCTTAGCCATGGGAAAGTCTCCAACCATTTTCCAAGCTGAGATATACGCCATAGAAATCTGTGAATGCCTTCGCAGGAAAATGCAAGGTACACGGATTTACATCTTCTCTGACAGTCAGGCGGCTCTCATAGCGCTGAGATCCTTCACGATCTCCTCTAGACTTGTAGAGAACTGTTTCCAGCAGCTAAACGCCCTTGCCTCCAAAAACATCTTAACGGTGGGCTGGGTGCCAGGGCATGAAGGCCATATAGGAAACGAGGTAGCAGACTCCCTAGCAAAACGCGGGGCGATGACACCACTAATCGGCCCTGAACCGTTCTGTGGACTCTCGAAAGGACACAAAAGAAAACTGTTCAGGAAATGGGAGGAAAAGGAGATAAGTCGCCACTGGACCGACAGTGCAGGGCTGAGACAAGCCAAACAATTTCTCGTCCCCCGGATGACGCGATCAAAACGCATCATCAATTTAAAAAAGAACGAAATCCGCACTTTAACAGGCTACCTAACGGGTCATTGCAACCTAAGGTATCACCTTAAGAAATTAAAACTCTCGGAAACCGACACATGCAGATTCTGTGAGCTGGAGCCTGAAACACCAGAACACGTTCTATGTGAATGCCCCTCACTAAGCAGACGTCGACTTCTACAACTAGGAGGTGAACTTATCCCCCCCCTACAGGATATGGGAACATATAGACCCTACCAAAGTGCTCTATTTTATTAGTAGCCTCGGTATAGAGGCTCTACCCTGACTTCTACAGGCCGGTACAAAAGACCTAACATCTGGTCGCAGTGCAATAAGGCCCTAGTAATAATAATAATAATAATTGCATTTATATTTGCTGACGGTGTGCTTCAGTTTATATCATACATCCTTTGCAAATTTGTTAATTTTAAACCTCCGCAATGTCGACTGAGCCTTCTAAAGATTTTGCCTCTGCGCATAAAACGCAACTTTACAAGCGAAGGGCAGAATCGTTTTTGGTGCAATTGCAACGTCTCAAAGATTCATCAACGCCCGATCTTTTGGAGGCACTCTCGAACATAGAACTCATTGTTCGTTTAGAGCTGCTGAAGAAACTTGAGCTTAATTTCAACTCAGCTCACGACCAGCTAGAAGAACTTGATTTTGCCGAAATTGGGAGTGAGCTGCGCGAAAACTTTGACGTCATGCTTGTAGACGTAATTACCCGTGTCCGATCTCGCCTCTGCCCTTCGCAAGCGCAACTAGCAGCATCGTCAATCACGCAAGGCAATTTGGATGCAACTCAGGAGCCAAACTTCAATGCGTCTGTCAATCGTCCTCGTCGAGCTCGTCTGCCAGAGCTCAAGATTCCGCAGTTTTCTGGAGGCTACACCGAGTTCGCCAATTTCATCTCCATGTTTTAATCGGTCATAGACAAGGATGTGGATTTAACAAACATTGAGCGTTTTCAACACTTACGCTCTTGTCTGTCAGGCTGAGCGCTTGATGCCGTATCATCTCTGGAAATCTCTGAGGCCAACTATCAAGTTGCTCTCAGCATTCTGCATAAACGCTTTAATAATAAACGCCTTGTTTTTCAGTCCCACATTAAGGGTATTCTTGGACTCAAGAAGGTAGAGACGGCGTCGGCTGGCAAACTTCGTGAGCTTTCGGACCAGATTACTGGTCACATGCGTGTCTTGGAAACGCTTGGCAGTTCAGAGGAGATTGCTGGATGTATGATCATCAATCTACTGCTCGCCAAAGTGGACGTCGCAACGCAGACCAGCTGGGAGGAGAGCATCGCCTTAAATAAAATTCCCTCATCGGAGGAGTTTTTTACTTTTCTGGAAAGGCGCTGTCAAAGAATGGAGACCATGAAGCACGCGATGCTGAATTCACCGGTGATAAAAGGCAATCCAACTACTAGTCCATGCAAAAAGGCGTTTGTAGCGACACAAACCAACAACGCATGCGGTTGTTGTGGCACCCCAGGGCATGCCATATATGCGTGCAACAAATTTGGAAATTTGTCTCCATCGTTACGTTACAAGGAGGCAAAGAAACTTGGACTATGCATAAACTGTCTAAAGAAGGGACATCAAGCACAGTCATGCTCAAATCGAATTTGTTTGACTTGCAATGCTCGGCATCATACGCTGTTACATTTTGAGGCAACCCCGGAAACGTCATCGCAGTCGTTGACTACTGCTTCCTCGCTTCACGTGTCGACCTCGCTTTCTGCCTCTGGAAATGGTGCTCTGTTAGCCACAGCAATTGTGCTAATTACAGATCGCTCTGGCTCCTTAATTCCGGCACGTGCGTTGCTAGACTCGGGTTCGCAGCTTCACCTGATCACTTCTCGCTTGGCCCAGCAACTGCGTTTGAAGAGAAGTCGCTCTTCAACAGTTATCTCTGGTCTAGGTGATGCTAGCGTACCCACTTCAGGATCTACCGTCGACATTGGACTGCAGGCTCAGCATTCTGATTATTTTACATCAATCAATGCATTAATTGTTCCTACCATTACAGACTGTCAACCCAGCAAGTCGATCGACATCTCAGCGTGGAGCATTCCTTCAAACATTCATTTGGCAGTCCCAGCGTTCCACAAGCGACAGCACGTCGATCTACTCATTGGAGCAAGCATGTTTTACGATCTTCTCTGCGTCGGCCAAATTAAACTTCTGCCAGGTTTGCCTCTATTGCAAAAAACTCGACTTGGCTGGGTCGTTACTGTTTGCGAGCCATTTGATGATCGCACTTTGGACGATAGGCTTGAGCATATTGTCAGGCGATTTTGGGAAGTCGAAGGCTGTGGTGAAAGCAACACACCAGCTACCAAGGAGGAAGTGGAATGTGAAGAACATTTTACAAAAACTGTTTCTCGCTTGCCGTCTGGTGAATACTCAGTTATGCTGCCAATCAAACCAAACTCTGGAAACTTAGGCGATTCGTATGGACAAGCCTACCAGCGGTTTTTAAGCTTGGTGCGTAAACTGGAACGGAATCCTAATACAAAACAACAATACTCGGCATTTGTTAAGGAGTACCTCGAATTGAAACATATGTCGCTCGTCCAACCGGAATTCGCAGGTTCCTGTCACTATTTTCTGCCACACCATTGCGTATTGAAGGAACTTCTTCGGGTGCGTCTCTCAACGATGTTCTCATGGCTGGACCTGTCATACAAGCCACACTTTTCAAATTGCTGATTCAATTTCGCACGTATGTTGTCGCTCTCACTGGAGACATCTGCAAGATGTATAGATGCGTTCGAGTGACCTACACATATTTCCAGTGCATTTTATGGCGGAACTCTCCAAGGGAAAACATCAAAGTGTTCAAGCTTGACACTGTCACATATGGAACGAAGCCTGCATCATTCTTATCAAATCGGACGATGCACCAATTAGCCCATGATGATGGACATTTGTTTCCCCTTGGTGCCTCAGCTGTCTTACATGATTTCTACGCCGATGATTTGATAACTGGTGGAAATTCTGTGAATTGAGAAGATGCAACAGACAACGAAGCTCCTTGCCCGAGGCAACTTTCAGCTTCGAAAGTTTTGCTCGAGCCATTCGACAGTTTTGGAAGGAGTTCCTGAGTCCGAACGAGAAACTTGTTCAAATTTGATGATGACAGCAACATCATTAAAACACTCGGCCTATTGTGGGATCCTCGATCTGATCAGCTTCTGTTTTCATCGGCTCCAGCGCAGCATGTTGCAAAGCCTTGCAAACGCTCTATTTTATCGGCGATAGCTACGACCCTCTTGGCCTTATAGGACCGGCTATTGTAAAGGCAAAGGTGTTTTTGCAGCATTTGTGGAAGGCGAAGCTTGATTGGGATGAGAGCTTGCCACTGGACCTCAGCACAGCTTGGATGGAGATATACAATGGCTTCAACAATTTTCCACGTCTATCGTTTCCTCGTTGCGTTATCGCCCAGCACTGTTCTATAGAAGTACACGGATTCTGTGATGCCAGCATCGACGCTTTTTGAGCTTGCATTTATGTCGTATCAAAGGGTCAGCAAACTTCGAGCTACCTACTTTGTTTGAAGTCTCGGGTTGCGCCTCTGAAGGCACTTACCGTACCGAAGTTGGAACTATCTGGAGCCAGGCTGCTTGCTCAGCTAATGTTTGAAATAGCCCAAGCACACTATCATCGGATATCGTCTCTGATTGCAAGTTTGTAAATTCCTTCTCCAGATTGCAACGTGTATTCGCTTACGTATACAAATTCGTCAAAAGAATACGACATCCTGGTCTTTACGTGAGTGACGTTCATAATGGCAGTCAATTGCTTATTAGGCTTATTCAATGTCGAAGCCTAAGCCAAAACCTTAAGGAACTGAAGGATAAAGGAGTAGTGCAAGGTTCCAGTTCGATTGCATCCTTATGCCCGTTGATCGATGAGTCTCGCCATCCAATCATCTTACCCAAAGGACATCCAGTTACTGTCTCCGTTATTACACATTTTCATGAACGCGACTTGCATGCTGGGCCTCGTGCACTTCTGGCTTCCATCCGGCTTCAGTATTGGCCAATTGGTGGTTTGAAGACAGTAGCCAAAGTCATCAACAAATGCGTTCGATGATTTCGGGCAAGGCCCCGGCTTTTAACGCATATCATGGCTGATCTTCCCAAAGAACGGTGTACAGGATCTCGAGCCTTTGATGTTGACTACTGTGGACTACTGTGGACCTTTCTTCTACAAATCGGGAGTTCGTAGTAGACCTCCGATAAAGGCATACATCAGCGTCTTTATTTGTTTCAAGACCAAGGCCGTACACCTGGAGCTTGCCAAGGATTTGTCAACACCAACCTTTATCGGCGCGTTAAAGCGGTTTATATCTCTTCTTGGGAGGCCAAGTCAAATTTGGTCAGGTAACGCTACAAATTTCGTTGGAGTCAAAAATGAGCTGCTGGATTTAAAAAGGCTTCTCCTAAGCGACCCTCATCAGGATGCAGTGCAAAGATTTTGCTTATCCGACAACATCGACTGGCGTTTCATTCCTCCTCGCTCTCCCCACTTTGGTGGACTTTAGGTGGCCGCAGTCAAGGTTGCAAAGTATCACCTGCATCGCTCTCTTGGTCGAAACACGCTCCATCTTGATGAACTACAAACGCTCATTTATCAAATCACCGCAATCATTAATTCTAGACCCTTAGTTCCCATTACAGAGAATCCTGAGGACCTAGACGTGTTAACTCCCAATCATTTTTTGCTTGGTGGGCCACCAACAAACATAATCGAGCCAGACTTATCCAGCATCAACTTCAATCGTTTGAATGGCTGGCAGCAGGTGGCACGTTTGCAACAGATCTTCTGGGATCGTTGGCAAAAAGAATATCTGACGTTGCTTCAGGAACGGACTAAGTGGAGAGCTCGCGTTGAACCACTATGTGTCGGCGACTTAGTCCTCATCAAGGATGAGAATCTTCCACCCATGCGCTGGCCACTTGCTCGAGTTCTATTAATTAAAGCCGCGAGCGCACATAGAATTTACAAAAGGTTGCGTTTATTGTTCTCTTGCTTTGCGGTTAACAATTTATAGCCTATTTCCATTGCTCAGTTACTGTTAACTTAACAGTAACTGACGAAAGTTGTTTCCATTGCACTGTAACTGAACCTCAGTTAATAAATCAGCTGTTCGGTTTGTTTTGTTTTGGTTTGTAATAGCTAAAATTACGAATTGAGCATGCAGCGAAATTTATTATTGAAATTTGTTAGTGCATTATTGTCAGTTCGATTGACATACATGCTATTTCTACAAGCTGTTTTGCTTGTTATGAAGGAGCAATGTAATTTTATAAAAACAATGGCCACGAAAATTGCAAATAGCAGAAAATGAGAGCGTCTATCTGAGTGGTCGTTATTAAGTTATAATTAAATTGCAAGCATATTTGAAAACAGTATAATATCTATATATTTATGTTGAAAATAGCCAAGGCATGGAAAGTTTTGGGAGCTGGATGTGCCACAAAATTGTGATGCATTTCCGCAAATACGTGGGAGTTTCTCTGCATTAAAGTGCTCCTCCCACAACTCAGAAACAATTTCTCCATGCCTTGCTCCCAAATAATACGTATTTTTTTCGTACATCCATCTTAAAAAGAAGTATATTAATTATTTTAAAAATATAATTCAAAAGTGCGCTCTCCTTTTCCATGTTCACTCAGCTGTTTTGTGACTTTTTCGATAAAACATCGCGATGTTTTATCGAACAAGTGTTCAAATGAACTGGTTTCTCTTCAGTTATTGCTCAGTTAATATTTACGGTCAGTTTTACTTCAGTTAATTCCTTATGGGAGAATACATGCAAATTGAACCTCAGTTACTGTTAACTCACTGTTAAGCGATTAACTGAGCAATGGAAATAGGCTATTACTCAACAAGAATATATACAAATAGAGTCGCCATGAGGCGAAATTCTTACTTCCAGTTGGAACCTAAAATATTTTTGATCAAGGGTACACCTCTCTCAGAGAGCGCATTTTGTGGCAATTTTTGCTGGACTCGCGAGGCGCGAGAAAAGTGCAAGTCATTCTTATTTTTGACTGTGATACGACATGAGCTCTCGTAGCACTGCCGGATGTTGTGTGTGCGCGCTCGTATGCCAGCGATTTTCTAGCGCGCAGTAGCTGGTTTGTTTGCTGTGCGCCCATATTTTGCTTGTATATGCTTATGATCGTGTGTATATCCTTCATGTGTTTTTTGTTTGTATGCTTGCTTGCGTGCATTTTATATATATAGTATATATATAATTGTGCGTTTGCATATGTATGTTTGCTGTTTTGCTAGACCTGGGCTTTGTAGTGATTTTATTTTTTTTTGTTTCGGCTGGGAACCATAAGCATGTGTGTGTGTCCCTGTTTATCTACATGTGCATATTTAAATGTATGCGTAGCATTTGCCTTGGTTCATTGACCTTTTTCAACTATAATGATTTTCGACAAATCCTGAACAGCCAATATTTAGATTTCAATTTGGTGCATATTTGTTTCTTCCTAAAAAAAACCTAAAAATCAATACTTCCAAGGCAGCCAAATTTGATTTTTGGTGCTGATCGACCACTTGCAGGATCAGGCACACAGCATAAAAAACAAGCGTCTAGTAAATTCGAGGCAAATATCAGTTTTGCATTGCTGGTCCTACATACTCTTTCATGTTTTTAGCTCTATGACCATTTTTCAACATCTTTGCCATCGCAACTACTACACAACTGCCGGAAGTGTATTCCGTAGTGCATTTGTATTAGACATTTGACAAAACTTCTGAGTAATAGCTACAAAACGCAACCATATTCTTTCTGGGAGACTGTCATATTCAGCGACGAGAGCAAGTTCAACATTTTTGGCTCTGACGGTCAACATATGGTGTGGCGTAAGCCTGGCGAAGCGTTAAATCCTAAAGATAATCTCTTTAAAACGTTCACTGTTGAAATCAATGGTTTCTTTCTGGAAACCGGACCATGGACATTATTTGACCGGAGCACCCTGCGGACAGTTTCATCGCAGATTCTGGTGCTCAGAGATGTCTGGAGCACGTTGTTAATTTTTTTTAGCCGATAGATATGGGCTATTCCTGATTTACTGCATAACTTTTCTCTCCTCTCTTTCGGACAATGACTTTGGACGACCAAAACACACTGCTTGGGTCGTTAAAATGTGGCTGCTTTACAACACAAAGCAATTAAAAACTCCGCCACAGAGTCCTGATACAAATCCGATCAATATCTGTGGTCTCACCTTGACATAAACAACAGGAAGCATCATATTCCATCAAAATATGTGTTAAAGCGGGTCTTACTGGATGAATGGGCCAAAATAGAACCCGAATATTGCCAAAAGTTGGTCAAACATGATTAGCCAAAACCTGCGCAAAAGCCAGTCGAAAAAAAGCGGTAAATGTGATAAGAAACAAATAAACAGTAGACGCAATAGTCGCAACGAATACTTTTGTGAGATGAAAATATGCGTTTTTTTTAGTTTTGTTCCCTTATCTCAGAAACCGTTAGGAATTTCCAAGTAATTTCTTTTGCGTTGTCTTTTAAAAACATTAACTAACAAAATCCAATTCATAGAACATAAAAAAGTAGCTGCAAAATCGTTGAAAACTGAAGGAATATGCACCGTATGCTTCGCAACGAATACTTTAGTGATTCACTGTACATATGCAAACGCACAATTATACATATGCAAACGCACAATTATATATATACTATATATATAAAATGCACGCAAGCAAGCATACAAACAAAAAACACATGAAGGATATACACACGATCATAAGCATATACAAGCAAAATATGGGCGCACAGCAAAAAAAACCAGCTACTGCGCGCTAGAAAATCGCTGGCATACGAGCGCACACACACAACATGGCTGGCCGGCAGTGCTACGAGAGCTCATGTCGTATCGCAGTCAAAAATAAGAATGACTTGCACTTTTCTCGCGCCTCGCGAGTCCAGCAAAAATTGCCACAAAATGCGCTCTCTGAGAGAGGTGTACCCTTGATCAAAAATATTTTAGGTTCCAACTGGCAGTAAGAATTTCGCCTCATGGCGACTCTATTTGTATATATTCTTGTTGATATGAACGGGTCATTTGGTTCAGTTGCTCAGTTGTTCTGAACGATAGAATATGAACGGGTAATTTTATTCAGTTGCTCAGTTGTTCTGAACGATGACCGGTAGCACACATGTTGATCATTCTATTCAGTTGGTTTGAATGAACATTGTTTTAATTTTTAAATGCAATAACTTCGTTTTGTAACTTTTGAGCCTATTAAATAAATTATCAAATTTTTATTAGATTGATAAAAAATTTTCATTATCATCAAAAAATGAACGATATCGTTCACGAATTACTGAATAAGTTCATTCGTGCATTTCGATGACCCGTTTATATGACTTTATTCTGAACGAAACGACACAACTCTAGTAAAGAGTACAACTGCAGACTTGAAAATGTTACTACTGTACGGCCGCTGTACGAGACCATTTTTTTTATATGAAGTTTTGACAGTACGGGCGCTGTACGGGAACCTGCGTACAGGCCTTAACTCTTAGTAAGCTTAGCTAAACAGTCATTGAGAAGTTGGCCCAATAAAATAATCAAGGAAATTTTTTCATATACACTTGCAAAGCTGTTAAAAAAAAAACACTTGCAAAGCCTACTTTGTTTTCATATTAACCCTTTACTACGTAACAGCAAAATGGAAAACCCGTTCAAAATTGGTCAGCTGCTCCATGGAGGATTATTTTATGGACTGATGCTAAGAAAAATAGGTTAAGATCTTCTCTAAAGCCTTGTTCGCACTTTGGTAAGTAGTAAGTAGCGAGTCGAGTAGGCAGTGTCCGAACAGCAAAATTTTAGTCAAGTAATTTAGTCAGCTCACTCGCTACTCGACTAAAATCAGAATAGAATCTACTCTATTTTTTCGTGCCAGTAGCGCGGCAGAGCTAATAATTGAGCAGTTAGCGGTGACCAGTTGGGTTTTGAATAGCATATTGCACACAAACATTGTAGTGGATTTGAATAAGTAACGACTGTTAAAAGTGATTTAATTGATTGAAAATGCGCTATGCAGTTTTTAGATGAAACAATAATAACAAATTGTTCTAAAAATTGTTATTGTTGCATCCAAAACTGCATAGCGCATTTTCAATCAATTAATTCACTCGTAACTTATTCAAATTCACTGTATGGAATATGCAAATCAAAACCCAACTGGTCACATGTGACGTCACGCAAACAGCTGAAAAACAGCTACTAATGCACTGTACTAATCAGTTAATTTTATAAGTGCGAACAGTTTTTGGCGAGTAGCTGCTTACCGAGCTACTGTCTACTCGACTCGCTACTTACTTATTACCAAAGTGCGAACGAGGCATAAGGCTCATTTTTACCAATAATTCCCACCTTAATGTTATTAAACTTGAACTCCTTGGTGAACGCATCAATCGGTTAAGGCACGACAAAATTTGCTAAATGTTATACAATTTAATATGACTCTGAGAGCAAAGTAACGAAAAGCATAGTTGCCTGCTATCGTGAACATGAGCGCGATTACAGTAGAAAAGGCAGTTTATTGCGCTTTTAATTAATATCGCATTAAAAATCGTTTGTAATGTTTTTTGCGAATATTTGAACAAGTAATCGATTAACTTTTCGATAATCTGTTATCTCTACCTATTACCTAATTTATCACATCCCTAATGTAATAATTTGGAAATCAAGTTTTGTTAAAAGGGTCATTACAAAATGGGAAGCCGATTGTTGATGCCATTTATCATTTCCAGTAATTGGAAAGCATCTGGATTTCGACTTCTTAACCACATGTCCATTCGAAATACTAGCTTTTTTAATAAATGTAAGTTCTTATACGTGAAATAAATTATGCTTATTATAAACAAGCGATATTGTGTGTCATACATACATATGTACATACATAAGTATATAAATATTGCTTAAGTTATGCCATGTTGTTTTGTTCGTTTAGAAACTTTAGACAAGCAGATTTTGTGTAATTTTCTAAGTGTATGCGTGTCTTGTTTTCTACTTTGGATTTTCGGTACGGGCGCTGTACGGGCATCAGGTTACCTGATTCAGGTATGAACCTTTACCATCAAGTCGATATAGCTAAATCCACTATTAAAATCCGTTTTTTTTTTATTTATAAGTAGAACACAGCAAAGTATTTTCGATAATTAGCATTTTGTATTAGTAATTTTGACTTAAAGTCACTAATATATTGAGTCGAGCTCCTTTGGACTTAGTGATTTTTTGTTCTCAAAATTTTTATACCATCAAACATAAGCATTGACAACGAGCTTTTAATTCTCTGTTCGTTCCAAATTTACGAATCGGAGCGCGCACAAATGAATGTATCATTGTTGTGTTTATTTTTGCAGCGTTACCAATTTTATAAATCTTTTTGTACGTAGGTACAAAACATAATTAGAAAATAAAAAATTTTACTTGAACGAAAATATTCTGACATCAAACTATTCTCAAAAAAACTTTTTTTTTAGTACCTGCTGACGATATTTGGCGAGGAGTAACTGCAGTAAGTAATGCTGGTAAAAAAAGAGGACGCGGAAAGGGAACAGGAAGAAAAATTGCGAAAGATCTTAATAAAGGTCAAACAATTGGAGTCGGAAAAATGAGTTGCATTTGGCCAGGCTTAAACGCGCCAATTCTGCGGGGAAATGAAATTATTCAACAACAAAAACATTCGGAAAACGTTGAAAGAGAAAAAAACCTTATTAGTTTGCGTGACTCCATAAGTAATTTTAAACTAACAAAATTAAATTCTATTGATCGTGGATGGTCTGGAACAAAAATGCCTGGTCGCAGTATTGGGCCACCTGATGCTGTTGGGGAGGATACATTCCATTCATTTGATACGCGTGTACTTGAAAATAAAATTGTATTTATTATGAAAGGAAACATGGGAAGAAAGCGAAGATATTCGGTTTTATCTGTCACTGGAAATACAAATGGCTTGGCTGGTTTTGCAATAGCTAAGGCTCCAGAAGTTCGGACTGCACTACGGAAATCTAAAAATCGAGCTGGACAGAAACTTATAAGCATTAATCTTTATGAAAATAGAACAATTAATCATGATTTTTATACTGGGTTTGGAAAAACGAAATTATTTGTTTTTAAAAAGCCAGAAGGTCATGGCTTAGTATGTCATCGAGCTATACAAACTATATGTAAGGTTATCGGTATAAAGGACTTGTATGCCAAAATCGAGAGGTCTACAAACCTACAGCATATTGTTAAAGCTTTTTTTATCGGACTTATGCGTCAAAAAACGTATCAAGACATAGCTAATGAATCAAATTTGCATATTGTTGAACGACAAATTGCGAAGAACGGTTTTACACAAATTATAGCGAGTCCTATAATCGATATGAAAACAGAAGAAAACGATAGTAAAATAGATTTCATGCAATTTACATTAGGAAATAAAATAGTATTGAAAAAAAAAAATGTCCCCCCTTTCTACGTACATTCAAAGGGTCATAATATATATGAATGTAAAAAAGAGCGATTTCGAAACCAAGCAACTGTTCGTTTACAAAAATTGGTTACCACGTATATATAAGCTGAAAAATTGTTTTGCACAATAACGTGCGTACGTACATAAACGTTTACATAAACAAAAACGAAAGCTAATAAAATATAAATTTATAAAGTCTTTAACTTATTAGTTTTATTTACAAGCACTGAGCAATCAGAACATAAAGAAGTCAAATAGCAAAATACTTGAAAGCCTCACGCTACCAGAGAGCGGTTTTGAAGACTTTTTCGCTAGTCTGGAAAGAAATGCAAGTCATTCTGCTTTCTGACTGCTCTCTCATAATCCAGCCAACCAACCATATTGGATATTTTTTAGATATGTAAGGGAGAGTCACCAGTAGTGGACACTGTGCCTAATTCGGACGTCCCCTATATTTTGGCGAATTTTGATGCTAGCGCGCTCTAATTTCTGTGATTGATAGCTCTTATGTGGTTTCCTCACTAGCACTTTACATCAGCATTTACAGCAATTATCGATAACAAGACGGAGAGCTGTCCGCATACACAACATCAGCATCTGCATCTTGTTTGACAGCTTACAATTATTATTTCAGCCAACGAGAGTACAATATGGATCCAATTTTATTATCTATTTTGGAGAACAACCGTAAAGAGGATGCGCTATTAATGTTAAATTAATGTGGATCGTCGAGCTCATCATTAAATCATAATAAATATAGCCCATATTGCAAAATTATGCATTTAATTTTATGATATGCTATGCTAAGTTATTGGATCGTTGCCTCTGTACTGATTGATTTTTGTATGGAAGTCACTTCCAAGTTGGCAGACGAGTTATTATTTTTATTATTATTGAATTATTTAGTTTAATAAAATAAATTTAAATTTTAACGTTGTTGTAGTGGTGTCACCATGCCGATAAAAGACTTATCGAGCATAACAGAAATTTTTTTAGAGTATCTTTTTAGAGTACTGTTAACATTAGATGTACTCACATCTTGGCTAGATGCCAGCATCAGCCATATCTAGCACCCATGCAATTTGTATGGGAGATGTTCAACATCTTGGCTCAAGATGCGAAGATGTGAGATGTAGCCCTAATGAGGACAGGGCATTAGTACCAGCTTGCTTTTTATGTGGTCTACAGGTGTTTATACTTATATGGTGTTTACACTACGGTTGCTTGTTGCGTTTTGCGTTAAATGGCAACAAGCAGCTTGCCCATACAAATAGCATAGGGGCTTAGTGGTGACAAAAAGTTGAGTTTAGTTTGGATGTAGTTGCGTATTCAATTTATGTAACTAATACATTCGATTGACTCAAAAGGAACTGCCCATTTCGTATATCGTTCTCAACTACCACCTCTGGTTCAATTTAGCGGTTTGCCGGCAAACAATAACAAAAAATAAATAGCAAATACATTGAAAAGGTGTTGAAACAAAATGGTAAGCAATGGTTTTTTTTTTTTTTAATATTATATGTATGTTTAACCTATTTTAACTTAATTCCAGGCTATAATAAGAGACTGCCGCCAGTAATGACAACTTGATGATATACAATAAAATTTAAAATAATGGTAGTATTAATAAAATCAGAATATTTAATAAATTCACTGCGGCTTAAATTTGAATTGTTTATTTAATTTGCATTCCATTGAACATAATAATTCCAAAAGATTGCATGAATTCATATTATTGTTTTAATATAATTATTGTGTATCAGCGAAATCAAAACTAGGCAGCGACTGTTCACCTCATGCATAACGCATGACGCACTTTTGTGCCAATGTAAACACCAATTCTGCTTGTTTGCGTCGATGACGATATCGATAGCAAACTCACTGTAGTATAAATGCCCTATTAGTTATGGATGCACCAGCGACTAAAATTAAAATACCGATATTTCTATCTAAACTTTGTAACTTTTCACCGCGGTTGGAATTGTATTATTTAAGGTTCAGCAAAGGGAAATAAATTTTTTCTCAATCGTTTTTTCATGCTCTTTCATAATCTGTAATTTTTTTGTTCAATATTTTGGGTTTTACATCAATAAATGTGAAAACTGTGCTTTTCCCTAATCTGGACACCACTTATTGAACACGACTAATTGTAATCGAACACTTATCGATATTTTTAACGACTATTGTATTATTTTGTGACATCTTTAATGCATCTTTAAGGGCTGTACGCAGCAGCCCCGTACAGCGCCAGTACAGTAATACATGAGTTTTACGGGCTGTAACGATAAGTGTTGAAAAATGCACATATTGTGGCGGTAGGTTGATTACTTCATTTAAATAAATCGGAAATGCAACTGTGTTTTGTCGTTTGTTTACATTTGGGCAAATAAATTAATTAAAGTAAACAACAAAATTTATTTGTAATAATGTGCACAACCAACACCATACTGTTGGCACTTATAAAAAAAAAAGGGACGCTTCTTATTAAAATATTATTAAAATGCAGCTTGCTGGTTAAGTCCCACAAGACTGGCCGACGCTGAATTTGTTCTCATCGTTTTCAAAATTTTTGTAGCGCGACTTGCGTTCAGACATTTTGCGCTGTTTTACTCCCGTAAATAGCTTCTGAACGCTATTTACAGTCGTACAAATTTAACATAAGATTTTAACAGTTTCATTATCCAACACTACGTACGGCTCGTAGAGAGTAAATGCTGCGGACATGAAAATGTTATTACTGTACTGGCGCTGTACGAGACCATTTTTTTTATATGAAGTTTTTACAGTACTGGCGCTGTACGGGCTGCTGCGTACAGGCCTTTAATTGGTTTTATTTGAGAAAGAACCAAAAGTATCGCTTGCGATACTGTTTATTACGAGTAATAAATTTTAATAAATTAATAAATTCGTTTGCTTTTGATTGTTTAATTGCATAAAATACAAAAACTTAAATAAAAATAATGATTTGGCATTTTATTTTATTTTATTGGCTTTATTTTCACAAGATGAAAAGGGGTGTCCACTACTGGTACAGTTTTTGGAAAATCGTGTTTTTGTTTATTTTTTTAAATGTTATATGTATATCAAAACATGAATGGAATGTGTATAATGCCTTAGACAGATCGATTCGCAATTGAACTAGCTTTCCTACGATACCAACAGTTAAGCTTTACGTTGTTTTATGTCAAAAAAACAAATGGGGTGTCCACTACTGGTGATTCTCCCCTACTTATTTTTTTCCCCCACTTGTTATTACTGCCCAAAGATATAACAGTACGAAAAATGCTAGCCATATTATTCAATCGATAATAGCGAAGTTTTTAGTTTAACGCCAAATATCATCTCTATGTTAAAAGTGCGGGTTAATGGTAATTTACAGATGAAAGTAGCAAAGAGTTTAAGGCTTGAATACGAACGACCAGATTGTCTATTGCAGCTATCGCAAGAGCACAATCAAAAGCAATTAATTGGCATGACTAATTATTGCTTAGCACTATGGCTCAAATTGATATTTTGGGCAACTCGTAATTCAAGAATTTTGTCGGTAGAACTGCAGGCAGCTTCGTGCCTATATCACACTAGGGCGCATCACGGGGAAAGATGAGAAGATGTGAAAAACGTGACGCGTGTTTCATGATACATTTTTTTTTGTGAAACAAATATTTTTTTAAGAAAATGAATACAAAAGACTTAGCTATATTTCAAATTTTCAACTATTATTTTAATAAATAAGTCTAAGTTTTACCAGTCTTAAACTTGGTTAGTATTGTTAGTTGTTGTTAGTTGTTGTTGTTCCTCTCCATCAACTGCAACATTCGTTTTTGGAACGCAATGCTACTTTCAGTGAATGTTTCAATAGATTCTTGAATTTTTTTATGGGTAGCATTGCGTTCCCTGAGCAGTTCAACAACATCCTGCTTGTCAGCTTGTTTTTGCCTCTTTGCAGGTGTCGCCTCACCAAAACCAGCATTTCTTCCGGGTCGAGCTCGATTATACCCCTTGTGGTTGACTGCAGCGCGTCAAGTTATCCACCTTTGCGCGCACGTCCGTCCACACGATGCTGCTGTCGAGCTCCTGCAACTTTGCAGCCATCTCGTGAAACACGTGCGTGTTTTTACGTTGGCCACGCAAATCATCGATAGTTTCCCTCCACAAGTCCACCAAGACTGCCTCCTTTTCGGGCGGCCAAAGTGTTCTGTTTGCTGTGTTTTTGCTTACTAAATTCAAATGTATTATTAAAAAATAACGAATTTAATTTGTAATTAACTAACCGTTTTCTTTGTCCGCCATGATTTAGGACGCAATCGACTGCGCTATACTCGATACCAGTATTTTAACCGGTAAAAAGAGGCCTGATTGCAAAGGGGTACGGATGCGGCAGGGGTGAAAGCTGCCTCAAAAATTCTGATACAGATGGGCATGCCACCAGCTATCTTCCTTTCAAATTTGGTGACACTTGCTTCAAGTTTGTAAAAGGTTGGGGAAGGGTGCTGGGGGCGTTTAGCTCAAAAACTATGAAACATACACGCATTCCCGTTTTTAACGAAAAGTTGGGGCGGCTGGGGTTGGCTAGGGCGGTATGGGTGGGCGTGGCATTGATGGTTGTTTTGGTGGTTTTGATTCAGTTTTTTGGGGATCGTCATCACTTATCTTGGCGCAAAATTTGGTGGATCGAGCTTAAAAACTGAGGAAGTTGTAGGCGTTTTTGATTTAAAACCGCGGGGGGCTGGGAGCGGAATGGGTGGGCGTGGCACCACAATTTTTCGGGGATGCCAAAATTTCCCACCAAATTTGGTAACTCTAACTGTAATAGGCTATTCACATTAGGGCACATCACGGGGAACGATGAGAAGATGTGAAATTCGTGTTCACATTGCCAACATCTAACATCTAACATCAAGCGTCTTCTTCTTCACTTGCAAACGTGACGCGTGTTTCATGATACATTTGTTAAACAAATATTTGTTTAAGAAAATGAAAACAAAAGACTTAGCTATATTTATAGCCACTCAGCAGAGTATGTTTGTTGATCTTGTAGGCATTTTGGATGCGTTTTCAACAGCAGCCGAGTAGTCGAAAAAGACATTTAATTATCATTTGTCCAAGGCCAGGTGCGTTGTTGAATATGCATTTGGGCATTTAAAGGCGAGATTTCGTCGCATCGGCAAAGGGCTGGGCAGCCGCCCAAGACATAATTTTGCATAATGTTTTAATCAATCATAGCAGCAAAATATATGCAAATTGGCACGATGTTGCGAATATTAATAGCCGGATTAAACCAACATTGCCTCTGACTTCGAATCTCCTCCGGAGCAAATTGGATCAGCCATTGCTAGATCAATGACTAACAATTGAAAAAAAAAAAAATAATAATTAAATAAATAAATACCAATTTCAAATGCCCGCCATGATTTATTGCCATTCATTTGCGTAGACATTGCTCACATTTTCGTTGTGAATAACAATTTTTAGTGGTGGAATCAAAAATATCGAAACTAACTAAATAAAAACACTTGGAATAGGAACATTTCCAGAGGATGTTGGAATATTTTGAGAAAATTTGGCACGGGTACTTCATACGTAACATCATTGATGTTAGATGTTAGATGTGCCCTAGTGTGAATTGGGTATTAGACATTCCATAGAGTCTAGGGCTGCAAAAACATCGATAGTCAGTAATTTAGAAATATCGATGAATACATCGATGTTTAAACATCGAACATTTAATAAATGGCTAAAATTACCCAGAAATTGGTACCAGTTAAATCAATCAATTAAAAAATTAGATTCCAGAAATGTACTTTAAATAAACAATATATTTAAAAAACAACAATAAAATAAAATGAAAATAACAAAATTTTTATTCATTCTTTGAATTAATATATTAAAGCGACTCCATTTTTTTTTTATATATTAATACAAGTTAAATTTGCTTAAATGCACTTAAAACTATTAAATTTTCTTCATTGCACTTAAAACTATAAATAGTGCCGATACATCGATATTGTACGAAAACATCGATGTATCGCAAAAATTCCGAAACATCGATAGCACCGATATTATCGTCGATGTTTTTGCAGCCCTAGCCCTAGTGTGATTTGGGTATTACTGACGTAAAGCTAGAAACTAAAGGTAGAACCAAACGTTGATTTCATGCTTGAAGCATCGCAGCACGCAAAGTTTCAACATAGGCTACGCCGTGTATCCGCCCAAACGATGCTTCGGCACGGCTTCGTTCAGTTTTTTTTAACGAATGCTTGCACGCATAAAACGAAAGTTCACTGATCTGGAAGAAAAGTTTGGAAGCCACAGGCACTCCTGCCGCCACCAGCCCCCACCTTATTTCTTTCACAGTTTGTATCTTGAGTCACAAAATTTAGAAGTAAAATAGCTGATGACATTCCCCAAAAACCTACACCTGAAATTTAAAATGATTTGATCTTAAACAGCTTTTGAGCTAGATGACCAAATTTGATAGCAATATGGCTGGTAACATTTCCAAAGATCTTAAGTGGTTTTGATGCAAGGAACACTCCAACGCTCCTAGCCCCTTTAAACGGCTCCCATTTCATTTTTATTTTCTTTCAATAACAAGACTGAGAGCTGTCCTCATACTCTACATCTCCGTCTCCATCTTTTCGACAGTTAACAAATATAAGTTATGTGCACAGGTAAGAAGTGTGAAAGTTAATATGGATCTGATATTATTAGCTATTTTGGAATGATTTTATGACAACGACGTTTAAATCCATTTTAATGCAGCGAGTTATTTTGTGGTGAAATCATTTTCGCGCCCATACGCAACTTAGAGCAACGCGAGAGACGCAAAGTGATACGATAGTCGATACAATTATCGATAAGTGTTAAAGTGTGTCACATCGTATGTGACCAGAACACGCAGAAACATAATTCCACATTTATTAATGTAAAACCCAAAATATTGAACAGAAATATTACAGATTATGAAAGGGCATGAAAAAACAATTAAGATAAAATTTATTTCCCTTTTTAGAAACTTGAAATAATACAATTACAAACGCGTTGAAAAGATACAAAGCTTACGTCGAAATATCGGTATTTTAATTTTAGTCTCTGGTGCATCCTAAACTAAGTATAAACACCAGTAGACTACATAAAAAGCAAGCCGGCACTAAGAGCTACCAATCACAGTAATTAGACCCCGCTAGCATCAAAACTCGCCGAAATATTCCGGTTGACGAACTTAGGGGCTATGACCGTCTTTAGGGCTTCTCCCTTACTTGTTTCGGTTTCGGTTGCAAATGTACTGAATTCGGTTTCGGTTTTCGTTGTATGTGACAACAGGCATTTAGCAATGCTTCGCAAAGATAAAAATTAAAACTACTATAATGGTATGGTATGTAGATTACGCGCCGATGGTATAATTTATAAGTTTATAATAAGATACGTTCTGGAATACATTTATAACAATATACGAGTATATCATCCATAAGGTATATAATACTTAATATTACGAGCATATTTAAATCTTAAATCCATTATACAGCATCAGCAGGACTTTGGAATTCAGATAAAGCATGTATGGGATTTTGAACTTTTTTCTGCGATCCTTTTCGAACTTTAGCGCGAACTTCTTCCGGCTTTTCAGGTCGCACTAGTGGCTTTTTCTTTGGTGCCTTCATTTTCCACACAACAATCGGAGACTTAAGATAAAAAAGAACAGCGTATTAGTATTAACACAAAATGAAATAATCAATTTTGCAATGTGTTTACATTTTTTATGATGAAGGCATTTTAACATGAGCATAATAAAAAAAAAATTTTAAAATTGATATTTTTATTTTATCTTTTGATACCGAATTAAAAAAGTATATTGGTTTTGGTATCTGTATGAACGAGACCCTTAAATCTATAGAAGTGAAACTTTGCTAATATGTTTGTCTATCGGCTTTTAAGATAGTGTCAAGAATGGGGTGCTATGCCCTCTAGACGGCTGGGAAATCGATAACTGAAAATCGATTTATTTCATCCTTACAGCTAGAATTATTAAAATCTAACATCTTCTGGCATAATGGCAATTTTACTCTCCCACTAAGGTACCACAATCCTGTCGTTTCCCCGGAAAAGTTCAAACAGCGTCCATCTATAATCAGTACTGCAATCGTATCGAATCGCTGCTCGATTCAAATCAGTACTTGACCTATTTATTCTTCTTCGTCCTAAAATATCTACTTATTTATCTCTGAGGCCTGCTCGACGGTTTCGCATTGCCAACCTAGCCGTTTCAAGAGCTGCCTCGCTTTGCTGGTGTGATTGAGAAGCATGAAGTCGAGCCATCTCTTCACGCGCAATTTCTTCTTGTTCTTCAGTCCTTTCACTCGCAATGTTTCGAATCCTTGTTGCATTACAGCTTCGTCGGGAAAGATTTGATTGTGTTGGTTGCGGCATGGCTTCTTAATGATAATCTCCGCTCGCTTATACTTCAGTCTCGAGCCGAACGTTGTGTGCGACGCATCTCCGCGGACGATTTTTTTGCGTTCTGCTTTGCCCTTTTGTTCGAGTTTTTCGTTATGCCTTCAGAAATTCATTGCTCTCTCGCTCTCTTTCGTACTCATTTTTGTTCTACACTTTTTAAGGCGAAAAAGACAGCGAGTATACCTTGTGTCGGGGCATGATACAATAAGTAATAAGTAATAACTTATTGTATCATGTGTCGGGGTAACAAAAACGAACGACTTCGGCACCCGAGTGCTATGTGCTGGACCGTCATGGTATGGACCATGATACAATTACAGAAGGTAGTCTCGTCGTGGGCAGAGGGTAGCTTAACGTATGCTTGCAATAAGTGCGAGTGAAACGCACACTTTACTGTGAGTGTAAGCGAAACGGCTGTATAGTATGTTGATTAACCCTCAACAGATCCGTGGTTTCTAAAATAGCTCATTATAAAACAAAGAGGTAAATAGATTCATTTTTAATTATTTTGAGTTAGCAACTAGTTTAGTCAGACTGTTTAATAAGTCCGCCAAGTATTAATAAATGAAGATGCTACAAGAAAATCATAAAACATAAGAAAATCTGCAAATTTTGCAGTAACACAATTTTATGTGTCCGCTTAGGGTTAATCGTTTAGAAAAAATTCGTGCGCACACAACCTTTCGCGTCAACAGGCAAGCATGCACTGTCGATAAGCTACAAAAACGACGAGCCTCTGCCCACGACGAGACTACCTTCTGTAATTGTATCATGGTATGGACAAGGTGGGCTTGTTTTTTACAGCTCGCTTCACTATTGGTACCAGCGTGCCCAGTCGCTCAGCTGTTCAAAGTGATTAATATCTCCATAAACGTGTTCACCTATTTAAAATAGTGTTATGTCAGTTTTCTAAATTATCGTCTTAAGGCTTGTTGTCGCATACAACGGAAACCGAAACTGATTTTCGGTTTCGGTCGGTGGCTGATTTAGCGTGGGTTGCCACATAAAACTGAAACTGAAACCGAACGGAAAAACGCAATATTTCCTTTTGTTTTCATTCGCTTATTTTCATCCTCATCGCGTTATTACTTTGAAGTTTTCCTCATCCTCCACACTTAATTTTACTTTAGACATTTATGCAATTATCAATTGTGATTACGCATAAAAAACATACAGAAATGACCAGCGTTAAGTTGGCTGCGTTTCTAGAAATCAGCTGATCGCAAGTCAGAGGAGCACAAAATAAATAATCGATAGGCAGCAACCTAATAAAGGCAAAAGTACTTTTTTCGGTTGCAAATGTACTGAAGCCCTAATGGTGAACACCCCTTAGGTTTTTGTGACATTAAATTGTCAGAAATCAACGTAAAGCTTAGCTGTTGGTATCGTAAGAAAGCTAGTTCAATTGCCCATCGATATATACATCCCATTCATAATTTGAGAGATACGTATATAGCATTTAATGAAAAAAGTCAAAATCACGATTTTTGATAAAGTGCCCCTATGGTGGTCACTCCCCTTAATCTTGTGAAAATAGAGCCAATAAAATAAAATAAAATGCCAATACATTGTTTTTATTTAAGCTTTTGTATTTTATGCAATTAAACAATCAAAAACAACCGAATTTATTAATTTATTAATATTTATTATTCGTAATAAACAGTATCGCCAGCGATGTATCGATTTATGCATCGCACACACAAGAACAATAAATTTCAGAAACTTTGTTATGTTAAACACATTTGCCACTTTCCTTTTGGATTCTTTATCAATTAAATCCATTTTAATTGCAGCGAGTTATTTTGTGGTGAAATCATTTTCGCGCCCATACGCAACTTAGAGCAACGCGAGAGACGCAAAGTGATACGATAGTCGATACAATTATCGATAAGTGTTAAAGTGTGTCACAAGGTATGTGACCAGAACACGCAGAAACATAATTCCACATTAATTAATGTAAAACCCAAAATATTGAACAGAAATATTACAGATTATGAAAGGGCATGAAAAAACAATTACGATAAAATTTATTTCCCTTTTTAGAAACTTGAAATAATACAATTACAAACGCGTTGAAAAGATACAAAGCTTACGTCGAAATATCGGTATTTTAATTTTAGTCTCTGGTGCATCCTAAACTAAGTATAAACACCAGTAGACTACATAAAAAGCAAGCCGGCACTTAGAGCTATCAATCACAGTAATTAGACCCCGCTAGCATCAAAACTCGCCAAAATATTCCGGTTGACGAACTTAGGGGCTATGACCGTCTTTAGGGCTTCTCCCTTACTTGTTTCGGTTTCGGTTGCAAATGTACTGAATTCGGTTTCGGTTTTCGTTGTATGTGACAACAGGCATTTAGCCATGCTTCGCAAAGATAAAAATTAAAACTACTATAATGGTATGGTATGTAGATTACCGCGCCGATGGTATAATTTATAAGTTTATAATAAGATACGTTCTGGAATACATTTATAACAATATACGAGTATATCATCCATAAGGTATATAATACTTAATATTACGAGCATATTTAAATCTTAAATCCATTATACAGCATCAGCAGGACTTTGGAATTCAGATAAAGCATGTATGGGATTTTGAACTTTTTTCTGCGATCCTTTTCGAACTTTAGCGCGAACTTCTTCCGGTTTTTCAGGTCGCACTAGTGGCTTTTTCTCTGGTGCCTTCATTTTCCACACAACAATCGGAGACTTAAGATAAAAAATAACAGCGTATTAGTATTAACACAAAATGAAATAATCAATTTTGCAATGTGTTTACATTTTTTATGATGAAGGCATTTTAACATGAGCATAATAAAAAAAAAAATTTTAAAATTGATATTTTTATTTTATCTTTTGATACCGAAGTAAAAAAGTATATTGGTTTTGGTATCTGTATGAACGAGACCCTTAAATCTATAGAAGTGAAACTTTGCTAATATGTTTGTCTATCGGCTTTTAAGATAGTGTCAAGAATGGGGTGCTATGCCCTCTAGACGGCTGGGAAATCGATAACTGAAAATCGATTTATTTCATCCTTACAGCTAGAATTATTAAAATCTAACATCTTCTGGCATAATGGCAATTTCACTCTCCCACTAAGGTACCACAATCCTGTCGTTTCCCCGGAAAAGTTCAAACAGCGTCCATCTATAATCAGTACTGCAATCGTATCAAATCGCTGCTCGATTCAAATCAGTACTTGACCTATTTATTCTTCTTCGTCCTAAATTATCTACTTATTTATCTCTGAGGCCTGCTCGACGGTTTCGCATTGCCAACCTAGCCGTTTCAAGAGATGCCTCGCTTTGCTGGTGTGATTGAGAAGCATGAAGTCGAGCCATCTCTTCACGCGCAATTTCTTCTTGTTCTTCAGTCCTTTCACTCGCAATGTTTCGAATCCTTGTTGCATTACAGCTTCGTCGGGAAAGATTTGATTGTGTTGGTTGCGGCATGGCTTCTTAATGATAATCTCCGCACAAAACAGAAACTCGAAAGAAGTAATGAGTAATACGTTACAATTAAAACTGTTAACTTTCTAACTATTTTCTCCATTATTTTTTAAACATTTGACACATTTAACACAGTCAACTAACTAGGCTTGTACCGCTATCCCACGGGAACGTGATAAAATAACTTGATATACCAAGTCCTTTTCATGGTTCTAAGCTACCGCCCCACCAATTTTCAGATGCGCCGTTCTTGAGTGATGAGGGACTTAACTAACACGACTTTCTTTTATATATTTAGATAGTATAAAATCGTTTTACTTACAGTGACTGTGCCTTGTCTAGTATATTTTGTGGATGCTACATACGAGTACTTCACTGTCAGTACCACGGCATTCATAAGATTTTTAGCTGCTTGTATTAAAGAGGTGGCACTATCCAGCTAAAACAAAAATAAAGATCGTTAATAGAATCGACCAATAAAACTATGTTATGCTTACCCCAGAAACTATCAGTTCCCCACTTATGTTTTGGACATCTGCTTTGACTTTAGAAGTAATTTGAATTTGGTGACAGTACAAAGCTATACGTTGCAAATATGCCAACAAATCTTTTTTGGTGCTGCTTTCTGGGCACTGCTCGGCTATTTCACGTGTTAGCTTATCAAGTTTTGTACCGGCTTCTGATATTTTCTTGGCTGCATTGATAACATCCATTGTGGTTTTTAAAGGTCCACGACCTCTAAAAGTTGTTAATAAAAAAATATTGATCAGAAATATGTTGACTGTAAGACCAAATATTAAGTTCGATTCAAATAATATCAGAAAATTATGTTACGTTTTCATAAATAAATCAGAGAACGGTATTCATTTTTTTTTTGACTAATAAGTAAACGAATCGTTGTTAGTTTATTATAAAATATGTTGGGAAAAATACCTAGTAAAATCTGTCATCTCCATCATTATCATACACATATGTTTAGCCAAGAAAATGATGTCGTTGCCAGTATCGTCCCATTTTGCAACTTCTGAATCGAAAGTGAGTTTTTCTCGTCGAAATAACTCTACTTGTTGAGCAATTTTTTGCTTGTCCTCTTCAGTCATCTTACGCATTGCTTCCTAATCATTTAAAATTTATTACAGTTTGTGCCATCTCATTGTTACATCTACTTACTCTAGCAGTACATATGCCACTGATGTCCGGATATTCGTCAACAGTTTGGTCACCGGTATGAGCACTTGCTGTTAATATAAAAATTTTAAGTAATTTAAAATCCTATTTACACTTGACGCATAACGGTTATAAACAGTGAAGGAAATTTTTTTTGGGTTTTTGTCAAGAGAGTTTGGCTAGAATACCCTGAACCCCTTTATATAAAACACGTTGTTCGTATACGTGTATTTTTTGAGCTTCCATGAATACCAACCATATATAATAAAAATTTTACCAAAAAATGTCGAGGTTCTGGGCCTGGAGGCGTTATTTTTGGTGTTGTCATTTAGTGAAGATGTGCAAAGACAAGGGCGCGTGGCGGCGAAATGTGCATCAGGATATGACTCGATAGAGTTGTTGCAGCCAACTAATAATAATAAGTCACCTTAATATCTTTTTGTTCAATCTATTGAATAGTGATTTTCCTGATTTATTTTTACTTTTACATGGGTTTCATAGGGAAATAATTTCAAGCCAATAGCGAAGTGCTGTAATATCAGTTATTTCAAGTCACTAGCTTATATAGCCAGAAAACAGAAACTCTAAGGAATATGCAACACACAAGCATGACAAGCAAGACAGTTATAGACGAGGGAGCTTGAGCCTCTAGCTCTTATGGTCTTTCTACCCATTTATTGGGTTCAGAGTATACTCGTAATACATAGACAAAATTGCAATCGATTCAAACTGTTTTCAGTAAATTGTTAACCAAATAAAAACAAGAATATTACATCTACTACGTGTTTCCAATGTTAAATCTTCGACTGGTTCAAACTCTGTATCCGTATCTAGGTCTTCAGAACTCTGAAATGAACACAATATTTATAGAACATGTTTAAGCTTAAAATTTGAAATAGTGGTTTAATAAAAATACCTACAAAATTCAATTACTCTTGATTTAAAATTTTTAAAGATATACTTATGCTTGACCTTATTGTCTACACATATATAAATATCAGAGCTGATTAAAAACGATAACGATAAGTAATCAATTAACTTTTAAAAAAAAAAAAAAAAAACAGTCGATCGATTAGGATTATTTTGTAAACGTAATCAATAAGTAGTCAAGAAAGTTCACAAAGTAATTGTAATCAACTGATTATTTTGTCAAAAAAAAAACTGAATAATCTAACTACTAACGATACCGATTAGTAATCATTATTTAAAAGCCCTGATATATATATATATATATATAATTATGTACTTGCTTTTCAATCGTTCTTATCTTTCTGATGGTCATATTGGGAAACAGGTACAATAATGTGATTCCCTTGATTACATTTTAAACGTTTTCTAGTTAAAATTTTATGTATAATAACTAATTTCTTACTCGATTCATTAAAACTGCACGTCGAATTTCACGTACACCATCGTATACCAAACGGGAAGCATCGATAAAATCATTCTCGTCTACATTTTTGTTTGTATTGGTGGAAAGGGCTTCCACAGCAGCGTCAACTCGTTGTTCAAATTTTATCATCACTAAAAAAAAAAAACAGTTATGTTTATAGTTCATCTTAGGCGGAAGTCCAATAAATGAAATCAGTTTATATCGTGCAATAACTAAATATAATTAATCCACACAAATATGACAAAACCATCACGCATGTGCTAAGTAACTTTCCTGCTCCTTTTGTTTATTAGGGCCACATCAAGAATTGCGCCAATAACATGCTCAATGTCACCTATTGCGTTCTCTGGGTGTTGACGCGAATTCCCAAGATTTGTTTGTCCAAGAATCACCCGGTTTGTATTTAACGGCGCAGTTCTTGGCTGTACTCTTATTTATTTTTGTAAAAATTTTCTCGATCTAATGTATGCTCTTTTAACATAAGACTAGCTTCTAAGACCTATCTGATTCTTTATACAAAACCAAAGCTAAAATACTTTTAAGCCGTGCCACCTTAGAAGTAGCGGAATTCAAAAGACTGTCGCTAGACTTTTGCTTGTTGGGTTTTGGAAAAATCATATTTCTCGGTTTGGATGATTACGTGTCGGTTTGTCTCAAACAGGCAGTGTCGTGTCTGATCAAGTTAATAAACTTAATGCAGTGTTTAAACGTATAACTCGGTATGTGAACAACTCAAAAAGATATGATTATGTTCAGAGCGCTACGTAAAATTTTTTTTGGAATAAATCATAATATTAGCGTTACAATTTGGTAAGGGAAATTGTCATTCGTGGACACTGTACCTAAGTCGGACACCCCCCAATTTTTAGTTCAAAATAAGTCCCAAACGCGCCGAAGTAATTTTACCAGCGGATTTGTTAGCCGCAACAAAACTGGTTTTAAATGAAAATCGATGCGCAATTAAACAACCTTTCCAACAATAGTGATGCATTTAAGCTTTACGTTGATTTCTGACAGTTTAATAACCAAAAGGAAGTCCACCATTAGAACATTTTCTTGATGGTTATCATCATTATCTTATCATTTCTTCTAAAAATTAAATTCACAAACAACATGACTATTTATATGACATAATTTTAACTATCCTCAACACAGCGAAACAACATTATTATATTCCCATTAAAACAAAAATATTTAGCTATAACAGAAAATTTTGTTCCCATGCTGTTCGGCTTTAGAGTTAAATTTATTAATAATAATTAAATTAACAACAAAACATTTTAGACTAAATACAATAATATTGTAAATGTTAATTAAATTTCTCCCAAATGCTGTTAGCTGACGTTCAAAATCACCTAAATACATTTTGAATAACGCGATAATGTTTGAGTAGTAATGCTGTATCGTTGGGATTATATGAAATAAAAATAAACACCAATCGCTGGTTAAAGATTTTATATTCAATCATATACACAAACATTAAGTTAACATATAAATTCTATATTTTATTTCATTTATCTCGAAAACCTGATGTGCCTCAGACAGGTTCTATCTAAACAGTGTTATGCTAAATATCAAACTTACAAGTGTCAAAAAACACCCGGATAAAGAGTAGAATAAGTTTTTTTTGAAAGTGGTTTAAGTAATTGACGAGGTCACCAACAACATTTTAAGTTTGTTGTACATATTGTAAAATATGTAAAAGTTTTATCGACTTACAGTTCTGATTCATAATAATCAGGCCTGTTCTGAATTCCGAGTCGAAACAGAATTGAAATGGATTCTCATTTCGATGCTTGCATTCCCAGATTTCGATAGACTTATATTCTTCTTATACTCAATTTCGATACCAATTTTGTATCGATACAAACAGCTGATTGAGTAAATCATATTAACAATACCGGCACAAATGTATTGCCCCTAAAATCGCAAAAAATCTTTAAAATGTCCACAAATAATTATTCGCTTACTTACATTTCGTATATAGATCAGCTGTTTACCGCAACGATAACTGCCTTTACACAGCATAGATATTTTTAGTTTAAGGTGTGGTCCAGCACAGCGAAAAACAAAATTTTCCATACAAAATCGTCGCAGCGGGAGTTTTTTTTTGTTGGCTGCGTGTGTTCTAGGTTCCCAGCAACGTAGCAGAAAATACTAAACTGTTATCGATTCTCAACATAATCTTGCACTCTTGGCTAAAATTTTCCGTACGTTTTTTACTTGTCTTTTAAATTTTGCTATTCGTTTTCTTGTAGTCGGCACAAAATGATATACGTTTTGGTATTTCCTGTGCCCAGCGCCAGTGTGTACATATTGTATAAAATCGATACTATCGATAACAGTTTAGTATTTTTTGCTACGTTGCTGGGTACCTAGAACACACGGAGCCAGCAAAAAAAAATTCCAGCTGCGACTATTTTGTATGGTAAATTTTTTTTTTCGCTGTTCTGGAGCAGCACCTTTAAGCTAAACTTGTCTCCTATATAGTAATCAAGTTTTTATAGTTATTTTAACAAATGTAAATAAAACAAAGAAGAAACACATCTAATTTTGTTAAACATGACAACTCTAAATTTTGTATAAGACTGATTCCGATCGCTTTGACTTTGCCACCGCATGATAATGCAAAATTATTGAAAAATAAAGTAAAAATAGTTTCAGCGCTTAAAAACACACATTAGTTGCTTTATAAGCACAGTCGTTTTCATTTCAAGTGCTATTTGTCCCTCGTTTTCAAATCGACCCATTTGTACTCGGAGTCGAAATGTAGGAATGCAAAACGCTGCGAATCGAAACAATTCCGAGCAGTTTACTCGGAATCGATATGTAGAACAGGCCTGAATAACTGTGTATTTTTGAAGATTGAGAGAGAGTCGGGGAATTTCGGCCGCATTTTCAGTATTAGAGAATGTTAATACTAACCTTGATCACGCAGCACTTTAACCGCTTCCAAGACTCGCTTTGTATAAATGCATGGTTCATAGTTGTCCATTTCAGCCGCAACCACATTGCACACACGAGATGATCGGCCTTGAATAGAGCCAGCAGTCCCACGGAGGTCTTTGGCATCTCCAACTTGAAGCGCCATAACACATTTATTCACATCTTCCAGAATGTGATTTTCAGAAACAGCTAGAAAGTCGTCAATTGTTGTTATGTCATCCACGGCTTCTGTTAAAATTCTAACTTGCACCTCCCAAGCTTGGCGATAAGCAGCCATGTTCTCTTGGGCAACCTTAGAGTTTGGTCGCACCGTAAGTATCGATGCAGCATTTATTACTTGGGGGCACAAACTTTCTATTTGTGCTGCAGCATAGCGAACCATTTTTACTCCGTCCTCGTTATTTGACATACTGCACACAAGATTAGCAACTTCAACTAATTTTTCAGCATGTTTTGTAAATATCTCAGCCTTTTCCCGCACTTTCTTTTCATTTCCTGATTTGGCAGCATCAATTAGGTCAATTAAAGGCGTTGTTGTTTCCAAAAACGAGTCCGATACATGATCAACAACAGCTTTGCGCAGCTGCCGCCTCAGATCTCTAGTTTTGCGACACATTTGATCAATCGCACGGTCTAGCCCAGGGCTGTTGTCCTTTTGACTTATCTAAAATAGTTTAAGTTAGTTAAATGCTACACATTTCATACACACATTGCTTCGAAAGTTACATTAGACATGTATTCAGACAGCAGATCCTGCAAAGCTTGACGAACCGCATTGCATTCGGCAACAATTCTTTCTCTGCGCTCGTCCCGTGTACAGTCTGCATCGGCCATCAGTGCCGCAGCACTAATAATACTCTCTAGACGTTCCTCGAGAAGTTGCCGCGACCGTTTGTCACTGTATGTCATTGGGTCCATTACAATTCCCTCCTAAAAAGTTAACGAACAAATGATCTTATAAATAAAGTATTGACTAAATAAAACGCTTAACCAGAAAATATATATATTTTTTGGATGTTTTTATACCGTACATCAAAATCATCCAAAGCTGCAGCTAGTTCTCCTGCACCACTGTAAACATCAGTAGGTTGTGATGATTTTCCCTGGGCTACATCGCTGATCGTGTTCACGGCATCGCATACTTGTTTCAAAATAAAATCTCGATTAACTTTAGCCAGATCTAATTCTGGATGCCGAACATAGACCTTAGATGCGGTTAGCAGCATTGTTGAATGCTTTTTTAGCATTGCACGAGCGGCAGCTAAATCATCCCGCAGTTGCGGATCCTTTAGCTCTTGTTGACGTTTTGCTGCTTGCTTAATAAGTTCTCCAGCGTTGCGACCAAATTGCTAAAGTTTAAGATATCTTTAATAACGGTATTTTAACAGCACTACGTGCTCTTACCCGCATATTGTTCATAAGTTCGTCTTGGCTTGATGCATTTTTGAGCTTATTAAGATCATCTTCAACAATATGAAGAGATTTAAGCAGCAAATGAACATCCACCATATCTGCTAATATAAGTAAGCGTGTAACAGCTGAGAGCAAATTTCTAGCTGCTCGAACCATGTTACCACGTTTCAAAGAGCTGCACGGGTCTTCTGAAAACTCTCTAGCTGCAATGCTCATGGCATCCCCTGTTTTGCGCACCTCGTCAACAGCAGACAGCATTTCTTGAGTTATGTCCGGGTTTTCATATGCAATTTGCTCTCCTTTCTGAATAAAATTTTCGGTGGCTTTTTCAACAGCTGCAACAAGCGCACTTGCACGTTTTGATTTTCCTAAAAATATTTATATTAATAATATACAAACAAATAATTTCAATTTGTTGCTAAATTAACATTATTTAATTTCCTAAGAACGCATTTCAAAGAGACACTTAAAAATCTCGTTATAGAGAAATGTTTTAAAACCTTTGTTAATAAAGTGCGCCTTCAACAATGTAAACAAGTGGAAACGTTGCAGTCGGACGCAACCGACTGCGGTATACTCGATACCAGTTTAATAACGGGTATGAAGAGGTCTGATTGCAAAGAGGTACGGATATGGTAGGGCTGTGCTTTGCGTCACAAGATTGACTAATGCAGATCTCTCAGTGGTGCCCAGCACTATTGTCACCAAATTTTGTTACTCTAGCCAAAGAGTATACAATTTAAAGAGTGTGCAGTTGGCAAGAACAGCTTTCTCTCAGGCATCCGAGGTAGGCAATTACTGTATTTGGCTTTCGTTGTGGTGTTTTCGAATGGTGTAGAGAATAACAAAAGCAGTAAGCAATAAGTGTGAGCGAGCACGATGCGGAATTTTGTTTCAGTTGCCCGCCAAGGGGCGGGCCAGCGGCAACAAAAAGGGTCAAAATGTGACATGTGCGTTTTTTACATTTCTTGCTTGGCCTGCTGGTCGAGATTTTTGCACGGTATTTGTTTCTTTGTCTGTGACTTTGACATGTGCACTACTGAATACAGTTTCGGAATTTGTGTGCATCTTTTCCTAACTGTATGGCATAATTGTTGGGTAGTGTCATAGAATATAAAATTTGAAAGAGTATGGATGACCAGCAATTGCCAAACTGAAATTTGGCTGTTTGTGCTAGGGCAACTTAAACAAGAACGGCTGCACATGCTATTTGCTGTCGCGCTCACTCACAGGCAGAACATAGAAAATTACCGTTATTGCCTGAGACGAAAACGGTATTATTCTTGGACTTGCCAATTTCACACTCTTTAAATTATATACTCTTTGCTCTGGCTTAAAAACTAAAAAATATACTCGCATTCTTGTTATTAACAATGCGGTGAAGCGTTGGGTATAGTTTGAGGGAGTGGCATTTAAAATTTCGCTACAAATCTGCATTCCCAGTTGGTTCGAAACCGATCAAGTGGGAATGTTATAGCCTATTTCCATTGCTCAGTTACTGTTAACTTAACAGTCAGTTACGAAAGTTGTTTCCATTGCACTGTAACTGAACCTCAGTTAAAGAATCAGCTGTTCGGTTTTTTTTGTTTTGGTTTGTAATAGCTAAAATTACGAATTAATCATGGAGCGAAATTCATTATTGCAAATTTGTAGTGCATTATTGTCAGTTTGATTGACATACATGCTATTTCTACAACCTGTTTTGCTTATTATGAAGGAGCAATGTAATTTTAAAGAAACATTGGCCACGAACATTGCAAATATGTAGCAGAAAACGAAAGCGTCCATCTGAGTGGTCATTTGTTAGTTAAAATTAACTTGCAAGCATATTTGAAAATAGCATATCTCTATATTTATGTTGAAAATAGCCAAGGCATGGAAAGTTTTGGGAGCTGGATGTGCCACAAAATAGTGATGCGTTTTTCAAGGAGAATTTCCATTCACGTCCCACATTCCCGCCCTGGGAGTTTCTCTGCATTACCCTGAAACAAGTTCTCCATGCCTTGCTCTCAAATTACGTATTTTGTTCGTAAATACATCTAAAAAAGAAGTATATTAATTATTTTAAAAATATAATTCAAAATTGCGCTCTCCCTTTCAACGTTGAATCAGCTGTTTTGTGACTTTTTCGATGAAACATCGCGATGTTTTATCGAACAAGTGTTCAAATGAACTGGTTTCTCTTCAGTTATGCCTCAGTAAATATTTACGGTCAGTTTTACTTCAGTAAATTCCTTATGGGAGAATACATGCAAACTGAACCTCAGTTACAGTTAACTCACTGTTAAGTGAATAACTGAGCAGTGGAAATCAAAGACTATTCATAACAAGATACGAAAACAGAACTGGTATGTTATGTTAACTAACATTGTGCAAATGGAAGCAAACGAACAAGTATTTCTCATCCCATGTCCCATGCTTCCTCAGTTTACTCGCTACAATGCCAGCCGGTGTGAGCTCACATGTTTGAATGTGTGCGTATGCAGCTGCACTATGATTAGAGAGGGGGCGCGCAAGCAGCAAGTAAGAAACGGCAAAAATTGTTCCATTTCTTGCTTGGGCTAGCTTTGCCGAGATTTTTGATTTTTGATTTTTTTTCTATGCCCGGCATTTACATGTGTGTGTTTTTGCATGCATATGCAACACGTTTATTAGTGGTAATTGTTTGGGCAAAGACCATATAGTATTAAAGACAGTGCAATTGGTAACACGAAGAAGAACAGTTATTTCGTCTCAGGCCCCGGGACCTAGGCATTGCGGTACTTTTCTGTGTTCTGCCTGTGCGTGAGCGCGATAGCGGATAGCATGTGCAGCCGTTCTTGTTTCAGCACTCAGCGGCCTGCCAAGCGGCGGGCCAGCGGCAACCAAAAAGGGTCAAAATGTGTCGTGTGCGTTGTTTACATTTCTTGCTTTGCCTGCCTGTCGAGATTTTTGCTATTTTTTGATATTTCTGTCGTTGTCTGTCTCTTTCACATTTGAGCTACTGAATACACTTTCGAAATTTGTGTACATCTTTGCTAAACTGCGTGGCATAATTCTTGGCTAGTGTCATAGAACTAAAAATATGAAAGAGTATGAATGACCAGCAATTTTCAAACTGAAATTTGGCTGTTTGTGTACATCTATGCATATCCAAATTCAATGTGTGTGTGTGGCAATTGTATATCATTTATTGACTTGCCACAACTTTAATGATTTGACAATTTATGAAACAGATAGAATGCTAGCTGAAAGCACAAAATATTATTATTGGTGTTCGTAATAATATTTTGTGCTTTCAAATATACATTAATTTTATAGTTTAAAAAAAGTATTGTTGAATAATTTAAAAATATTTTTAAAAAATAAAATAAAAGAAATAATAGCAATGCATTTTGTATGAATTTCTCTAGCTGTTTCCTAAATTGTCAAATCATTAAAGTTGTGGCAAGTCAATAAATGATATACAATTGCCACACACACACATTGAATTTGGATATGCATAGATGTACACAAACAGCCAAATTTCAGTTTGAAAATTGCTGGTCATTCATACTCTTTAAAATTTTTAGTTCTATGACACTAGCCAAGAATTATGCCACGCAGTTTAGCAAAGATGCACACAAATTTCGAAAGTGTATTCAGTAGTTCAAATGTGAAAGAGACAGACAACGACAGAAATATCAAAAAATAGCAAAAATCTCGACAGGCAGGCAAAGCAAGAAATGTAAACAACGCACACGACACATTTTGACCCTTTTCTGAGTGCTGAAACAAGAACGGCTGCACATGCTATCCGCTATCGCGCTCACGCACAGGCAGAACATAGAAAAGTACCGCAATGCCTAGCTCGGGGGCCTGGGACTAGGTTTTTCTTACCAATTGCACTGTCTTTAATACTATATGGTCTTTGGTTTGGGTAGTTATTGACCTGCCTCAACTATGATTTTATGATTTTGGAAATTTGTGGTCAATTTAATTTAAAAAAATAATATTATAAAAATTATTCAAGGCTAACCATTTATTACGCATATACATATGTATATGTTTATTATTATTGCTATATTTATTTTTATTTTTATAAAAATATTTAAATATCTTAGAACTAATTAATCAAACAAAGACATGTTTATCTGATAGCGCTAAATATTTTATAATTATAATCAAGTCATGTCATTACAATCCATATAAAATATTTCTAACAAGCAGCGACAATAACTTGACATCACCCAGAAATCTATGAACGCATATTTTTATGCCCACAAACAGCAACACAAAAAAATGCTATTCGAACCGGCTCATTTGCTACACTATCATATTTGCCGCTCGACGCGTTAATAGCACAGCTATGTAATTAAACTATTTTAACCAATTTCTCAATTGTTAGCCAAGTGCCAACTTATGCTAATCAATATATACTATTATTACAAATATATTATTAAACTACATATCCACTATAGTACTTATTTATTATTAGGGTATCCAACGTTTAACATTCGTCAGTTCATTTTCTCATTAAAGAAGTTCGCTATGTAATCTGTTAGTGTGTGTGTCTTTAATCGAATATTGGTATAAAGGGTATTTTTAATTGTGCAGTTTGTGTGTCTCAGCTACGACAAGCCAGCACGGTGTTGTTTTGTTTCAGTTTCCCTTTGCGTTGAGCGGCCCGTCGATTCAAGGTCAGGCGGCGGGCCAGCGGAAAGCAAAAACGCATGGACGAAGAATAAGTTGTGTGCGTTTGCCTATTCTTGAGTGGCACAGGCACATACACATTGGTATTGTAAACAAAGAAGCTATAAGCAAAACGAGCGCAGCGAACCGACTTTTTACTCTCGTTGGTTCGTTTGCTTCGGTCTTGCGCAAAAGTCCAGGGCCATACAACATGAACAATTCTGTTATCGCATCTTTACAGTAAGTTGTCTCTGGTGGAAATAGGCTATTAGAAGTTAACATTACAGAGCACTGACAGAACTTTAACATAGTCGATACCATGAAATTTGTAATCGATACTTGGTTTAAACAGTGCCAATTTGAGTAAAACAGCTTGTCATCCAGTGCAATAAAAACACAAATACAAAATCATGTTTGAATTTTGCGCACAAATTAAAGCAATAATTTTTGCTTTTTTGGCATCACTTATTTTGTTTGCGTTCGAGCTAATTTTTCCAATTAAATACATACACATACAGCAGTCAGCTGTCACTTAACAGACCCTGTTAAATTAAGATGCAACTATGAAATTGGATTTATAGGGTTTCCTCAAGAACGATGAAACTTAGATTGCGCAGTCAGGGGTTCACCTTCTGCGCATCTACGTCACATGTGCCCAGTTGAGATTTGAATTGCATATTGCCTCTGTACTGATTGATTTTTGTATGGAAGTCATTTCCAAGTTGGCAGACGAATTATTATTGTTGTTATTATTGAATTATTAAGTTTAATAAAATAAATTTAAATTTTAACGTTTGTGTAGTGGTGTCAATTTGCCGATAAAAGTGCATAACAGAATTTATTTTAGAGTATCGAGTACTGTTAACACCAGATGTACTCACATCTGGGCTAGGCGGCACCGTCTGTCATATCTATCACCCATACAATTTGTATGGGAGATGTTCAACATCTTCGCTCAAGATGCGAAGATGCAAGATGCAGCCATAGTGAGGACAGGGCATTATAGTGGAATCACCTACATCTTCGACTCGCTGTTAATGAAAGATGCAGCCTAATGGAATCGGGGGATAACACACCTGACACTTTTTTGAACTGCCTGTGTTATTCGATTTATATGACGTTATCACGTCAAAAAATGTTCACGTTCTATAGAGCCAATAAAAAGTTAAAGCCAAAAATACGTCGTTTTGATTTCATCAAAATAATTATACCGACTAGTGTATATATAAATCTGCTTTAACAACTGTAACTTTCTACCCATGATTAAAATTTCCGTTTTACTTTCCATATTTGTATCATCCATCTGTCTTTGTAGTTGTTGATTTTTCTGACCTCGACAAGGAAATAATAAAATGTTATGTCAACGAAGGGCTGAAAGATAGCGAAACAGTTGCAAAAGTTCGGTTATTTTTGCTTCAAAAAAGAAATGTGTGGATGTTTTACAAAGTGGGTCGTCCTTGAATTGTAGACCATTTAAAATTGCTGATGATGATGGGCTCAAGGAAGTTGCTGAGATTTTTTCGTTTCAATGGGCAATAAGTTTGGCAAAGAAATGTAGATGTTGCACGACTCTCATTCCCCCATCCAACAACCATATCACGGAACGTCGAATCCCGATACTTATAAAGCATTTTGATGATATTCGTCGCCAAATGATTGATATAGCCAACACATTGGATATGGTTTAACAACAGATCTTTGGACAGACAATTATTTAAAAAATCCTATTTGGCGTTGACAGTGCATTTCGTAAAGGATGCAAATATTTTCTGCAAGTTGTTGGGCATGAAAGCAATGGATAATGAAAGAAACACAGGTTTGGAAGCAACTATTCAGTTAATTAAAGTTATCATAAAAAAAATAGTATTTTTTCATTTAGCCGAAAACGTCCTTGGGAAGGTTGTTAACTTATTGGCTGAATTTGGATGCACTCTAAGCAACAAGACAGTGATTTGTCACGGATCGTGGTGCAAATATATGGTTAGTGCATTTCAACCCTACGTTCACCTGTTCTGCGTTAAC